>JAVQJL010025388.1:0-13707 GCA_036024295.1 Nannoperca obscura | reverse complement strand
TCCTTAAAATGGAGAACTTGGATCAATACAGTCAGGCATGTTAGGCAAAGAGTATAACATATAAAAATGTATAAAAAATAAATATTAAATATAACAACCAAACTGGGTCATTTACACTTGTACTGTATGTATAAAATACATCCTGGTTTAATGGAAGCGGTGCTTTAAGGCCTTTGGATATTTGCTTGGTTAAGCACATGATTAAGTAATTTGATTACCATATTCCAAGTCCCTCGGGTGAAGAATCGTTGATCAGAAGTAGATCAGGTCTCTTTAGATCTCAGTCACACCACCTTTTCATTAAGCTTCATTTGTTCTTTCAGTTTGGTTGGCTGGCTGGGTGAAATATTACTTGTTTAGAGGTTGTCCTCCAACACTCTGCAAGAGTAAATAGGCCACTGATACAATATAAGAAAGCGCTGAGTTGCTCAGAATCATTTTTCTCTATTTGCATTTCCTGTTTTCTGTTCTGGTTGTATGGATATTTGTGGCAACCTAGTGAATCCCTTTGTGTTTTTGGTTCCTCCTGATTGTAGCCAAGGCACACCAAAGCCCTGTTAGATTTGTGTTGCTGGAGTTATCAGTCCCCTCCTAACCTCACTTCATAGACAGGCATGGTAGAGACACATAAAAATGCAGTTAATTAACATAATCAGATGTGTTTTATAAAATGCAAAACAACAAGTCCTAATGATTTAAAATATTCCAATCAAAGAAACATTAACTAGTGTTTAATGAAGGAAAACCTCTTGAAGACATGCTGTAGAATAATCAACCAACCAACAGACAGAAAAAACCCAGCAGAGCGGTCAAATCAATCAGTTGACGGACGGGTCAGCAGGGTATCACAACACCAGCAGGAGTCTATGCAACCTCACACTACAAATCAAGCACTCATCAATCATTCTGCAGTTGCACAGTCCACCTGGCCATCATTCATGGACGCTGACCTCTGGTTTAAGTCTACTAAAGCTCCTTTTTTTATTTGCTGTTGCACTTTTTCATCAAGACTTCTCCCACAGTCAAGGTGGTCAGCTACAGGCATGACAAAGGGAACACTTTTTCCACAGAGATAGTTTTGAAAGTCTCCTTGATTTAATGAACCATGGTCTTGATTAAGAGTGATTTAATAGGCCTGACTATTTCAGGAGCCAGAATAATGAGTGAATCAGGTGGTATCCGGCTGGAACGAAAGCTCCATAGACATTACTGTTCTCCTTGTTGGGGATGTGTGGTAGGGCAGGAAGCTAAAAGCCTACAAGAAACATAGTCAAAAGCTGTTCAGTTATTGTATTTTTGGAGCCTAGTTTCAGGAAATTGCAAGAAACAACCCCTTATTAAAATACAAAATAGAGAAAATATATATATTTCCATGCCAAAGGATAATTAGAAAGAGAGGAGCTGACTAAAAACAGCATTGTTTGACAGTGCGTTTGCACTGAAAGGTATGAAAAAGTGTTAAACTGAAGAGAAATTCACTTTTTACTCAATCAGGAGCAACATCTTACTTTAAAAGAGGATGTCTGCTAGCAGCCTTGAAACCAAATTTGATCTTGATGCGGCAGTTACAACAGCTGCAATTTTACTATAGAGAAGATTGGTGGAGAAGTTAATTTGGCCATCTCTGAATGAAGTTATGTACTTTAACTGTACTCTCCAATTCTACCGGGACAAAAAAAATCACAAGCATGGCAGAAACTGAGGTGTGATCAATTAAATGCAGATGTAGTCCACTGCAAAAATACAAACAGAAGAAATGTCGCTGTCTTTACTAAATAAACTAATGATGGAAGACACAGTGAAGTTTGACCAGATAAACAACCTAAAAGATTTGCATTGCGGCTCCTCAGTCACTGGTGACAGTGGGGGGCAAAATGGGAATCTGTCCTTCTCCATGGTTGGGGAGTTAAGGCTCTGTAGAGGCTCTGAGCAGCTTGTGGAGCTCGTAAAGCAGACTAGAGGGAGACTGAGAGGGGACTCAAGCATACATCAACAGCAGTTGTCTCATAAGCTGATTGAGGAGAAAGGGGTTGTTGTTTTTGCAGACAGAGAATGGGAATTTGGTTATTTTGCCATTCACGGTCATCTGCACTCTGTGCTCTAACACCCACCCACCCGTCCTAGAAAATAATTAAAAATGAAAGAATGTGAACATTATAGGGACAGATGTGGGTGTGAACGATGAAAGGGGATATGAGAGATGGGGATGAAGGGAGTGGAGGGAAGAGACAATATTGTCATGGTGCTTTAACAGTCATTTGATATTACGTTTGTATTTATTTTATTTACATTTTAATCAAGTCTCTAATCTGTTCCTCGGAGTTGTAATTTCACACGATGAATTCCTGCTGTGTGACTGAGATGATGTGATGAAATCAGCACCTCCTGGGTCTCCATTATAATTTAGTCAAAGTTTGAGTATG
Organism: Nannoperca obscura; assembly: GCA_036024295.1. Lineage (NCBI taxonomy): Eukaryota > Metazoa > Chordata > Actinopteri > Centrarchiformes > Percichthyidae > Nannoperca > Nannoperca obscura. The sequence goes on along the minus strand of JAVQJL010025388.1, from coordinate 11,284 downwards.
TGTCTGTGTACAGGTGTGTGAGACCTAGAGACCTATCACTATTCTGAAATTATATTTTAAATATGTAAATAAGCTAAATGATCAACCGTACGACAGTATGTCCAACCAGGGCAACAACATAAGCCTTTTTTTTTTCAAGCAACCATTACTTTTCAACCTGTTTTACTTGGATGTAAAAAACTGTAACAAATTCTACATCTATATCTCTGTTTAAAATTTAACAGTTTTAACCAGCAACAAGATAGATCACCAAAGGATAAAACATCACACCCACCCTCCCTATAGAGGGTGTTTGTTTGAAAGAACAAAGAGCCACTCTACACCGGAAATTACTTTTCTGTTTCTATATGGGGCTTGTTGAAACTCTATAAAATCACACTTATTTTCAATTTAGTTTTACTTTGTAGTTTCATTAATATTCCATTATTTGACATTTTAGAGGTACAGAACTTTCACCAGATACCAAAGGTGGATTGTGGTACAGACTACATACCTGCTTGAAGGATAAATAATGGTGTCATGCTGCCGGTCAGACGTGCTGCTTATTTTATGCTCAAATAAACTTGCGCTTTTGAGTTTTGACAGAAAGGGCGATAGGAGGATAAGTGTTGTCTGCGCCATGGCAGAGTAGCAGCTCACAGGCTTTGCAAAACATTATGAGTCTCAGACTGAATGTCATGGGGCCGCCGTGGTCTGACCAGACACACACACACCAAATGTCAACACAATGTCGCAGGCTTTCTCAAACAAGAAGCCTGTATCTGAGAAGGGATATAATCAATGGGAAGCACCCAAATTCACGGCTTCAGAGCTCTACATCATTCTCTCTGCTGGTAGATTTCCTCTGGGTATCTTTGTGCTCCAAGTCTGTTAACACGGCAGCCCTCGCAGCCCCACATGGAGAGTCCCCTGAGCTACTGTACAAAGCCACATTTTTCTTCCCACAAAAGTAGGACAAGCCCCAGCATCTTTGTTACTGGGAGCAGAGGGCTGTGCAGAAGAATGGGTAGCCCATCCATCTCTCTCGCCCAACCCATTCATAATAGTCATTCTCCAACTGGGAATTAATTTGCTCCGGAAACCAGGCGTTTCAGCGCCGGAGTGGAGAGAGCATGTGTTTTGTCCTCTGGGAAGATGTGGGCTATCATGGATAAGAGCTGTTGATAAACAAATATGCACTTCACTGTGGCAGATGTGAGCAGGAATTTCACCTAGATATTTAAAGGGACTACCCAGCGTTGAGTTCGTGCCGCCCCTCCTCTGTACATTTACAAAATACGCAGCCTGTGCTCTACATCTGTGACTCTACATCAGACGCTGGTACTAATTTAACTAAAAACAATAATCAGGCTATGTTTCTGCTTGAACTGTAATTGTATGCTATTTCCACTACTCCAAATGCAAAAATAAAGTAGCGATTAGTCTACCTTTTATTTTCTAGTTTAACTGATTCAACATTTAGTCTACAAAATTGTGAAAAAGCCCTTCACAATTTCCCAGAGCCCAATGCAAAGTCTTCAAATGTCTTGTTTTATTGGACAAAAAAAAATCAAGTCCTTTGTTTGTTGTATTTGGCACAACAATATGAAAAAGTAAAAATCTGTATGTGTAAACTATGTGTGCTTAACGAGAATAGAACCATGGATGGGGAATTATTATTTTTCTAATGATTGACTACTAATCATTTAAGCTCCATGAAAATATTTAGAAGGGTTATTGGAAGCTTCAAAGCCCATTGAATTACATTCATAAAGCTGTTTTTAATTTGAATAAATAAATGTAATTTTCTGCTGCCTAATCACTTCTATTTCTCAGAAATGCCTCAATTCTGAGATAATTGTTCAAAGCTCATACAATTTAAATAAACATACACTGATGAATGTTATATTTGGATCTTTCTTTGTGCTTTTAGGGATACAGAAGCTGCAGTAAACTGAGCATGGATAGTGAGGACAGATTCCCACAATAAAACTGAGGTATATCCAAAGGCTGGCTCTGAATGAAGCATTGCTCTCGTCTTCATCATGGCTCACGCTCGTCACTGTTTTGCTGGGAGAATCTGTTTTCGTGCCTCGAGCAAGAGATACTCATCTTTTGATTTGCAGACTCCCGACATCCTGCCTCTGGATTTGAACCTAGCAACTCTATCTTCACCCTTATCTTCACACAATAGCTCTTCCTCTCTGAGTCAGTGATCTTGTCAGATAATTGCAAAAACCACACTCTGCATATTATCACAGCAATTAGCGTGTACCCACAAATACCAATTACCTCCCTCTCATGATCACCACCACTAATGACAATTTCAACACTCCGTCACAGCCCTGTACTTACAACTTAGCACTACCCGGCAGTTTACAGCAGGGAAAAGCAAGCTGTTTGCAAAGAAGTCAGAATAATGAAACGTAAACTGAAGCTGCTCTAATTTCCCTTAAATTAATTTCAAGAGCTTTTTGCCGCATGAACCAATAATTTGTCTCTGCAAAGCTCTCTTGTGTAAGGCTGGAGAGGAAATAGGAATCTTTGATGTTATTTGTACACGCTGAATAAAGGATAAAGTGTGGAGGATAATGATGCTGTAGCTGAAAATGTGGCAAGTTAACATGTTTTGCAAAGACAGACAAAGGAAATGTGTGAATATAGAATTAGTTTAGTGTTTTGAGTTGGATGGATTTACAGCCGCTGCTCCTCTAAATTAAGACGGGGGAGGTAAAGGAGGCAAGGTCAAATTATACCACTTTCCTTCAGTTGTTCACTAAGTGTATCTCAAATCCAAAAGTGCTTTTCAGTGTCCATGCACCATAACTTTCCGTATGTGTATTTCTGTTGTAAGCGAGTGAGAGGGAATTGCCTTGCATTTCTATAAATACCTATGAGACATTCAGTTAATGAATTCCCTGGCAGAAGTTGAGGGCTGGGCTGCAGAGCGGAGCACAGAGAGGAGCTGGGTGTACAGATGGGATGTATGCAGAGTTCAAGGCTATACCAGCTGAGAGGTCCAAAGGTAGGAAGGTTTCATTAGCAGAGCAGGACCAACTCCTCGCCTGAAGCCATCCCACAAGCTTTAATCTGACTCTGATTGCACGTGCATCTCAGTTCATATGCCTGAATGTTTGCAGGTAGAAGCTTACAGTGTGCATTTCCCAGATGCACATAAAATACCTGCATGCTACTGTGTGCATGTTCACATCTGTATGCCCTTGAGCGTGCAGGCATGTTCACACAAGTGTAGGTAATGAGGCAAGGCATGGACGTGTGATTCGTATTTCTCCACATGACAGGAGCTGTAGCAGTGTGCCAGGTAGGAGGTCGAAGGCCGTGACTTCTCTCCATACATTCATGGAATGAACAAGGCTTCTTGGCAGCCATGTGGACAAAGAAACATATGTGTTCATATGATGTGGCAAGCATCAAATCTTGCCTGGGTTGTACTGCCAAAACACCCAGCTTTACAACAAACTTTACAAACTTAAACAGCATTTAAAGGATTCTGACTGAAAAAAGCACTTTGCTGCCGCACTGTAAGGGCGAGAGTTTCACACCCATGTGGATAAAGAGTGAGGGATACGAAGAGGGACTGTATTTCCAGTTCTACCTTGAAGGAGATAAAGCAATGTTGAAATATGATGTGACATTTTAGTCATTTGGGAACAAGACAGAGTACGTCTATTGATGATGCTGAATACAGGAAGAAAGCAATGTAGACATAACAGCAAACTAAAGGAGCATCTCTTTCTACAACCATTTTATTCTCCAATTCATTCCTCTCTCAGCGCCATCCATCACTGACAGAGGCAATGAGAGTGTAGGTGTTTCTGTGTGTCTGTGACAGTGTCTGTATCCCAGGAAAGAGGCCTCTGCAGCAGTTAGGGGCTCGCTGTGGGAATGTCCAGCTCAAGTAATATAGATACCAGCGTTTGTTGCTATTTTGGGGTGTTCAAGCTTTCTATCTGTGTGTGTGGTATGTTTGTGTCGGATCATCACACACTTGTAGAGAAAGTGATTAGATCGATCCATGCCTCTTTACGCTATGTGACAGTTTGTAGAAATTGTGTTTGGAAATTCAGAGATACCACACATACAGTGAGTAATGTCAAACCTGGGCACTTCAGTTTCTCCAGTTGTCATCCCAATTTACCTTATTTCCTCTGGGACCATTTCGTCTAGACTGGTCTGTAATTTTGTAAAGTGAGCAAGATGTCTTAAAATGTAAGTAGGCAATGTTCTGCCAGCTTTAAAAATAGGGAAAGAGAAAGAAATATGTTTTCTCTCCAAAAGTGTTGTGTTAAGGTGCCACGAAAGGAAAGAGGCAGCAGTCTGTCAATGAAATAGCACAATAGGAAGGACGTTGGGTCTGTACACATTTCTGCTGAACTGCGTTCCCTCTGGGAGATTCCCAGTGCAACCTCTGTCCTCTGCTGTTGGTCACCATGCAGTTCTGCTGGACCAGATGGGAATTAAGCACCTTGTTCATGATTCACCTTGATGAATACTTTTAAGTTTGGCCCTATTCATAACTTTTCCCAGCCAGTCTAGAGGTTAGGACCAGTGACTTTCTAATGAAAAACATCCTCTGCTATTATAAAGAGAAGCAAATGTCAAAGTATCAAGATGCTCCATTAAGAGTTTATTGTAGCCAAAAGTGTGTGTAGCCTAGATTTACTAAGAAAATGGTGTTGCGTCAATGTGCCCTGCAGTTTATTGAGTGAGAAGGCACTGTTGTTTTGTTTTCAGGTAAACTAGAAAGGAATCTATACAGTCCAATGAAAAGGTCATAGGAAAGACTTGGGCTCAGTTGGGTGCAGTAAGGCAGTGAAACATTGTTCATGTCAAATAAATTTAAACTGACTTTCAGAAATTAACTATAACTACTTTAAAGGGGCCTTTGACCTCAGCTATGACATTTCACGGAGGACATTTTTTAAATGAAATCCACAACCTGATTTTACATTAAAAACAATGACCACATTATTGTGTAGTGTTACTAAAATGAAAAATGCTTGGAATTGTAGATAAATCAGTTTAGTTTGTCATCTAAACTCGTGAAGAGACCTTTTCAACCTCAAGAAAGACCACTCAAGAGTGTAACCTTTCTATTTTCAACATTTCTCTATACCTACTCCTCTCCCTCACCTTACAAACCTCAAGAATGCTATCACGTCAATTAAAGCCTATCCTCCAGCTATCATATACCCCAGGGTAGTTAGACAGGGTGCTACAGAAAAGGTCAGTCAAAGCTTTAACAATGGTGCAGAGAGAAATGAAGACACAGAGAAGATAGAAGAGGGTTGCTGGGAATGACAGGCAAGACTGACACAAAACAACAGCAGGTCAGACTAGTACTTACTTTCGCTTTTACAAAACTTAAAGAATGTTTAGACTGGCCTTTGTCTATTATGTACCTTTAAGATTTTATAGCACAAATGAAACAAACCCTTTTAAAACCCCTTTAAAGGTGAGGTAGGCCGTATCTTTAGGCAGCATTTTTTTGGCATCATTGGGCAAAATATCCTAAATAACCATTCAGCATACTGTAATTCAAGTTGTCTGAGAGTAAACCTCTAATTATGCCCCTCCTCTTGGCTCTGTTTTAATGCTCCAGAAAATATAGCCCATGACGGGAGACTTTGGCCAATCACAGGTTACTTCTGAGAGACTGTGCATACGTATTGCCGTTCATGTCCCTTCAGCCTGATTCAATGGAGAATATCCTAAAACTTAAATAAATGTCCAATACATCCCTTGTCTGCAGCGGTGTATAGTACAAATAAACACATCCCATCTCCACACAGAGCTTCTGGCTCATTATGGTTGATGCCATGGCACTCGCATCGACATGGCAAAAAGGCAAAGTTGACAAATAGTGGGAATACCTTTTGACTGGGATGGTGGCGTGTGCATATGCTGTACTTGTCTCTCATCCTGCTGCTGGACGGCATTTCACTCGCCTCTGAACTCTGAGGTGCTCTCCTCTTTTGAGGGGAGTCTTTGAGAAGACAAGTCGCAACAGGAGGGATTGCGGTCCCTATGAAGCTCTCGCCGTGAAGAGTGCGCACTACGATCCTTGAGGTTTCACAGTTGCAGATCCTGTAACTTGTATTTGAAGTCTTACAGATTGATTAACTCCAAACCATCCTTCTAATAACAAAATCCATGCACACACATTGCCCCTTAAATCCATTAAAGACAGCAATGAATTTATATTGTAAATTCAAATTCAGAACATAACGATATCCAGAATGTAAAAAAAACTGCAGGTTCCAGCTCCATCAATCCTGTTAGAGCGTTATTATATAGAATCATGTTTTTTGTTAATATAAATCAGTCTGTTGTGCACAACAGAGGATGTGTTCATGCTTTGAAGAGCAAGATAATGCGTGGTATTTTCACTGCGCTGTTGGCAGCCTATTTTATGGCCAACAGTTTTAACTCCAATAACAGACTGAGACTGTAAGAGACAAATCATACATTTGAAATATCAGAGACAAGATGGTTGCCTCTTCACAGCATGCTCATTATTACAGTTTGTTCCTCTCTGCATTCATTTGCTGCACAAAGTTTTCAAAAGGGTGCCTGACAGAGCGGAGATGGAAACTCTTGCAGAGGGTAAGAGATGGTGACAAACTAAGCTGTATGATGTGATTACATGTGCATCACAGGCCCTTGTGTAATCAGCACCGCTGCCCACATCTAATCTTGTGTGAAAAGCACCCTCCCTACCCCACCACACCCCTGACACACACACACACACACACACACACACTTGATGACTTGATAAAGAAATAGTTCTTTGATGATGAACTCCTCAGCGTGGTGATTTGTGCTTGAAGAATGACATTTAAAAGAGAAAAGCTACAACAGCAGCATCCGTCCCCTCATCAGAAATAACAGATTGAGTTTCCTTGACCCCACATGAGAAAATCATCATACAAAATGTATTTTCTGCATTGATGAAGCCAGCTCTTTATACTGATTGGTGGTGTATCTAGTTATGTTATTATACTGTGTGTGTGTGTGTGTGTGTGTGTATGTATGTATATATATATATATATATATATATATCGTACATTTGATATATGTGTGTATATATATATATACACATATATCAAATATGTATAATAGTGTATATAATAGTGTATTGCTTATGTTTAAGGGTCCAAAGCCAGATCAAGCACGTCTCATGACAACAACTAATGGCACCAACAACTCACTGACGAAAACTAATAAGATGAAAAGAGCTGATTCAGTTTTAAAATTAGGAAACTAAATTGGCCACACACCTGGAAGCTATTGTGAAATCTGAGATCTCCCGATCGATGGTCGGGCACAAAGCCGGCCTCTGCTCCAAACTTGTGGATGTTGTGTTGACCTGCCTTGTGTCCTCAGTGAATATCTGTTTCCATGCAGAAAACATCACTCTCTGTCTGATGTCATTCTTGCAAGCACTTACTTATTACAGATTACCAGGTGAACCAATGTGTTTGGTTAAAAGACTTCTCTTGACTAAAAATAACAATGCCTCTCCTCTCCTGTTGGAAGGACTTGCAATAGCAAGCTAAAATCTTTTGTACAAAGCTTTGAAGCAATTCAATGAGCCATGTCAATGTAATGCTTTGATCAAGATCTCGGTAGATTTTACTGTACAATCACGTCACCCAAGTATAATCTGGCATAGAAGGGCATCTGTTGAAGTGGAACTATATGCATGTTTGCCAAAGGGTGAGATCATATCAGATTAGCCTAATTACATGTAATGGGCTGCTTTGCGTTAACTCTTTGCTTGATGATGAATGAAACTAGAGCTATCTTGGCTTGCTGGTGTGACTGGCTGCTGCTCTGCCAGTGTGCAGAGAATTGGAAATATCTGTCAATAAAGCTGCTGCGTGTATCTCACCTTGCACAGCTATTCTGCATGAATGGTCTCCATTCTGTTTTTGTGATGTTTGGCTTAGTGTTAGCAGTCATATCAGGACATCAGTCTTCTTCTGATAAAGGGCCCAGGGGGGAAATCCAGTCTGGTCTGACTTTTGCCAAAAGATAGAAAACACTGCTTTTTGATGCCTCCTTTACTTGCAAAAAATGGCATTAGGCCAGAGTGACCCTTGATTCAAGCTTGATTTACTGTCACAAATTTTAAAAGGGATTTAAAGTAGAGACCCTTAAAACATTTAATCTGACAAGTGAGAGAGAGACACATCACCTCTATCATTTTTGGTATTGTAAAAGATTCATCGTGGCCATGTATTGCAGGTGAACACGCAGGTGTGGCGACCCTGCGTGTTCGTCCGTGATGCCTTGCCATGTGAGATGTTAGATGGCATCCTGCCTCCATTGAGATCAATGGTACTGTGAGAGGGCATTTATCTTCTGACAATTTCCTTGTGGTTGTGGTGGACGGGTAATGAGCTGCCTGTGGGCGTCGTTCTCTTTTTCTGTCTTTGACACGATTTCTCTTCATCGCACGCACAGGTGGACCAACACTAATTTGTACACATCCTCACCCTCGAACACACACACACACACACACACACACACACACACACACACTCAAACATCCACACACAGATATTTTGAAAGAGAAGAAAATCTTGCCCATTGTAGAAGATTCTCACAATAGAGAACCATCTATAACAGCTGGCAGTTCCCATTTAAGGCATGCTCCTCTCTGTGGGTCATACTTTAGTTTGATAGATTTGTACTATTACAATGTGATGATCACAATAGAGCCATAAGATGGTTGACTGCACCCTTTCTTAAAATTAAATGACTTTGCATGCCTTGCAGGTACAGTGTCATTGTATGAAACAAACTTTAAGTGACAAGCAGGTCCTCATTCATAATCCTGAAATTCTCCCCTATAAAGAGGATGTGAGGTCATCCACTTCACTCAGTTGAACAACTCACATTGACTGAACTCCAGTCCAGTAAATGCTTTTAAAACATCAGCAACCACAAATGATTTTCTAAGTGCACGACGGCTGCTTAATGTTCCCTCTGGATGTGCCTTTACATTAAGTTTGCATAAGGTTTGAGACTTTAGCTTCTTCTTGAAACTTAACAATTATAAACTTAGTAATTATTTCTCCCATGAAACCTGTGTATTCAAGGCAATTCAAAGCCAGTAAGATAAAGTCCGTAAATGGCCTGGTTTCCACTCCTGAGGTGTAATTCTGCCTCGTGTTTCTGTGGTTTATTTAATAGCTTTTTTTTTATATATTTGCTAAATCACTTGGATCTATTTGTGCACTGGAAGTCCAAAAAGCTTCCTGGCTCAGTTTTACCGTTAACAGTATCAGCCCAAATAGGTGCCAGTCCAGACAGTGGTCTTTAGACAAAATGCCTGTCTAGAACAAACTGTCAATTCACTTTAGAGTTCATTTACTTACAATGCAAAGAAATAGGAAAAATTACAGAATACATTTTGAAGGGGACAAATTTTGATTGTCATTTCAAGGAATTACAGAACATAAATCTCATGGAAGAAAAAAAAATAATATTAATAAAAGCATATTACGATGGAAGGAATCCTCCATTAACAACTGATATCCTCACTGTCCTACTGTCATATCCTCAAGTAGTCCGATCTTTTTATGAAGATATGTAAATGGCTGCATCTAAAGAGCATTAATTTCCTCTCACAGCATGAGTTAGCATCCTCAAACAATAAGCCATTACTGGCAGCCTATCTTGTTTGCGCAGCAGGACCTCAATCCATTCCAGTGAAGGACCAGTGAACGAGAGGCAGGCTGGGTGACAGCAGGGAGGTGGATATGGGTGTCAGGGCCTTCGGAGAGGCAGTGTGACACAGAACCAATCAGGGTGGGGGTGAGCAAGTGTAACATCATTCCAGGGGACCTACACTTGACCTAGGATTGCTTGTTAATGCATAAACACTGAATGCCTGACACCTGCCTTTTATTTGTGTTCACATTTTCCTTCCATCATAACCTTTGAATTTGCATTGAAGGCTGATTTATGGATTGGTCGGCTGGCTTTTTAGGACTGTAATCAGTGAGCCACACATACACCTGGCAAGCATGAAATAACTAGCTCACTGATGAGGATATCAATGGGATTTCAATCAGAGAAGCAATCAAAGTGCGTAAGACAATGTGTAAAAAAGGAGGATTGGGTTAGAAATTGGTCATGATCAGCAGGCTGAGAGGTTGTTATGGTGCTGATGCTTGCACATAATAACCCCCCCCCCCTTACCCTCCTCCTTGTCATCCCAACAATTCTCTATTCCTGCAGCTGCTGTTTTCAAAGACTTTAATTGGCCAAAGTCACTCAAGGTAACAAGGGCCTCATGGGCCTGTGTCTGGGCAACCTGATTACTGTGTGTGTGTGTGTGTGTGTGTGTGTGTGTGTGTGTGTGCGTGTGCACTGGTTGGGTAAAAGGTACCACCACTGGGGCACTGAAGTCAACAAGGAGGACATGCAATTGCTTGTGGTGGTAAAATGACTTTAAAAGGCCAACACTTTGCTTTGACTAAAATTCAGTTTTACTGCCAAAATTCTGGTGAGAAAACTGGTGTTGGGTAAAATCCTTGCCAGAACACACACAGTATGAAAATCCAATGTGGTACATGTCCACCCAGGTGGAGCCTCACAATGAACAATATTATCCACAGATGACTGATAATGGAAAAACTATTTTTGGCTCTATGGATGGCAATGTCGACCGCTTTGGTCCAGACTGAAATATCTCAGCAACTATTAGACTGTTATGAAATTCAGTAGAGATATTCATGGTGGCCAGTGGATGAATCCTACAGACGTTGGCGATCCCCTGACTTTTCTTCTAGCGCCACCATGAGATTGACATTTATGGTTTTAAGTGAAATGTCTCAACAGCTGTTTGATGGATTGACATGAAATTTGGTTCACTCGATCATGCTCCCCTCAGGATGAACTGTAATTATTTTGGTAATAGCGTGTGGTGGAAATCTGGAAAATGAAACCTTCTGAACCAACAAAGTAGTTTGAGTATTTATTAAGCTTTCTGCAGAAAGGACCCAATGTTGTACACTCAAAGGGTGTCTCACAACAGAGTGGGCCCTGAGGCCTCTGGTTGCCTCCCATTTAAGCATGGAAAGCAAAGACATTAACATTTACTACCCCATGTGGTTTCCTTTGAAGTAGACACATCCTGATAAGCCACCACATACATTTACATTTACATTTAGGCATTTAGCAGACGCTTTTATCCAAAGCGACTTCCAAAAAGTAAGAGCTTTACATAAAGTGCATAGAATCATGGGCGAAAACAACAAGATATCGTATC
>JAVQJL010025368.1:0-20190 GCA_036024295.1 Nannoperca obscura | reverse complement strand
CACCCAATTAAACACGGGTGGGTGCCCAGGTGTGTGGTTTGGTGGGGGGTTGTGGTGTTGGTTGTGTTGGGGGGGGGGGGGGGGGGGTAATAGTTGTGTATGTGTGTGTTTCTGAGTTGGTGTGAAAGTATTAGTAGCTTAGCTCCTCTTAGCCTTACTGACAGAGTGACAGAGACATTGCTAATCCAGTACTGACAAGTTGCCATTTCCCCCCTCGTCCCTCTCTCCCTTCTCTCCCCTCCACCCCTTCATCCTTCCCTAGACCCAAATTACACTTCACTGCACAGAGAGGTATCTTGTGCAGAAATTTGTCACATTGTTGCATGAATTATACCGGTTTTGGTTGGCATTGTTGTGCACAAAAAGGCAGGTCTGATTGGCAAACATGCACAAGCATTATACATAATTACTTCCAAAATGAGTATCGTTAGATTAACATTGAAGCATTTAAGCCCTCCCCCCCCCCTGCCTGTTATGTTGGAAATACAAATTGTATTTATTTGGCAGTGTCTGTTATCAACAAAATGATAAAAGAAGAGAAAAAATGACATTGGTAAACTTTCTGAAGTCTGTCTACATACAAGATGACAAAATGGTCCAGATCTTTGTTTTTATTGGCCTGTTAGGGCAACCACAGATGTCTGTTGATCTGGTCTTGTTCTGTCTTTCAAAGTGTTTCGTCTGAATTTTTCCTCATTTGAGTTCTACTACTACTTATGTTCAAGCAAAGATCCAATAAACAGAGCCTGGCCCGGATTGCATTGTGTTTGTTTGATCAGGTTGAGCTCCTGCTGTTGCCACTATAGTTCTGTCCGCTGTCATCACACATGGATATTGCTGTGAATGCTTCCGGTGTGTATCCTTGAACCCTGTTGACAGAGTCTCCCAAATCACTGCTACTAACGGTTAGTCTGTATACAGCTCCTAGAGCAGTTTCTCAGATGTTGATGCTATGGTGATCTACACCTTCTGTGTTTCCACTGATTGTAGGTAATTCATTGCCTTGTTTCTATTTAGCGGTTGGTGGTATCTCTAATTTATCACTTGCTTGCATCACTAAGGAGTGCACACACGATGAACTGATAGTCCTCCAAGTTCAATACTGTGAATCGGCCCCCTTTCTCCTGGGAGGATGGTGATGTTCGGGTCCCCTCTGAAAAGTACCTGCTCCTGTGTGTTAATGGATGGTTCTCTTCTATATGACCGAGTCTGTGTTTCTTATCAGATCTACAACCATAATGCATTCAGGTGGAGTGGCAAAGTTCAAAATCTTAACTAAATCCCTGGCTTTGTACTAATATGTGAATATATGAAGGGTTACTGTAATAATGTAATTCATTTCAAAACATAGTCTTACAGCAACCAAGCAACAACCAAATTAGAGATAGTGTAACATAAAGTTATTTGTTGACCTTGAATTTTCATCAAGGGTGTGGTCACCCATGAGCATATTGTGGTCAGGATCATATGGTGTTAAGGCTGTCAAACAGCATCTTCTTTCACTTGTGTCTGCACAGTCCGTCCCAGATACCGAGGTGCCCATGCAGCTGCCATCTGGCTTCTCACATCCATGTTGGTGACAAACCCGACCATGTGACTAAACAGGCCCTTCTCCCGGTTTATCCAACAAAGACAGCCACAAAGGGAGATGCAACCAATGACAATCTGTTTCCCTGTGGCTTGCTAGATGCTCGGCTCTATTTAACAGCCTCTTATTGATTCTGGCTCTCTGTTTTTGAGTACGCTCGAGTACTGGCTACACAATTCTTTGGTAAATGGGGGCCAATGAGAGCTGGGGACACTCAACTATATGGACTGGCAAAGTAAAACAATGAGCTGTCAGCAGCGGAAGGCAGCATACATCTGCAGATTGTGGGTTTGATACTCTGTAGGATTGGTTGAACAAGCAACCCTCTCCATAACAGGGAGTTATTCACAGAAATATGATGAAAATATAAACAAATCGAGGTTTAATCATACCATACAATATCATACCAATCATAATCATTATCTGGAGTGTTTATATTATGTATAGGACAAGAGAATGCATTAAACAAGATGCTATTTATATATTATTTATTTTAGATACTGCTTCTGCTGTTCAAAATTCAAAAATGAATTAATTCAAACATATTTTTAAGAGCACTGCTTGTGATACTGTACACGCACACATACAAGTCAGTAGATTTGCATTACCCTACAATATATGGAGTATGTATGCCGGTACAAATACATAAAGTGAAACAGAGTTATTTCTCAGCATACGTACTGTAGTGTGGCATAGCATACAACACTTTGTAACAGACCATCTACACCTACCCCAAGAATCCAAAAATAGACAAAAGCATACAGAGTACACTGCTCATATTTGCCTCTCTCCCACACACACCTTTGATTATAGAGTAAAGCATAAAAAGACACACACACTATGCGAACACATTAAACGCACAAGCATTCTTGGACTTGCCTACCTCTCACACTTTCTCACACACACACACACACAGTCTGTCTGTCGTTCTGCCTCTTTCATAGACGCACACATACACGTAAATTATATTATGGGTTTTCTTCCACTTTAGAATAAAACCCTTCATATACAGTCGTGCACATTCACATGCAGGCTTAGTCGTCCATACCTCGACAAATCGGAGCAGGAAAGTCCCATACAGCGGTGTTTCCAGCGTTGGTAATGCAGGTGAGTGTGGCATGGCCGTCTAAGACGTAACCAGGAACACAGCTATACTGCACACTGTCTCCCACAGCAAAACGGCCGCCAGCACTTAGCACTGCCTTGGGTGGGATACCAGGGTTTCCACAAGATGTACTGTGGAGTTCTGCAGAGGAAGAGAGGAAAAGAGAAAGGGAGAAGGAGTTAGGCTTTTTCAATTTCTTTTTTGAATTAATTCTACTAAAATGTTTAACAATGCATTTCCCCAAACTTAACAGTCTCTCAACCAAAAACTATACCCGGCTCATGCTCAGTGATGTGTCCAATCCTGAGACTGCTGTGGAGCACTTACAGCCCCAGTCCACATACTGCATCAAACATTAAAAACAGAGTTTCATAAGAAAGACACTTGCATTGTGATGACGCAGTTTAAATACATTTATTTTACCAAGCATGATGACCATAAAACGATATTTTGAATGCACTCCCAGTCAAAGCAGACTAAACTCAGCCCCAGAGAGTGGGAGGGAGACAATATCAGAGTGCTTTATGGTTACTCACATTATTCCCTCTAGATACATTTACAGTTCTGGGTCTAAGACATATGCACAAGTGTGCAAATAACATCCACACACACAAACACACACACACACACACACACACAGCAGAGAGGAGAGAGACAGAGGGAGAGAAGGGGTATTACAAGCCATAAACGAGGAAGTAGATGGGAGAACAGGGACCAACTTCAGTCTTATTGTTTGAACTTGATTGATACAACTATGAAACTGTTCAGACAGATAGGGAGTTAGGGAGGAGGGAGAGGGAGACAGACAGATTGGGTGAGGGGGAGGCAAGAGCAGAGAGAGACAGAAAGAGGGGGAGGTGGAGAAACAAAATGAGAGACAGAGGACGCCAAACATGATAGATAGAACTATGAAACTACTCAGACAGAGGGGGGGAGAGGGGAAAGAATGGAGAAAGTGAAAAGGGGAGGGGTAAAGAAGAAACCAACAGTGGTAGTAAGAAACATTATGCTCAGTATGATCCCAAATGAGAGGTGGAGAAACACCAGAAGCTTAGAAAACCTTACAGCACTTCACTCTTCAAACTCCAGAAATATGTGCAATACTCTGAATAAAAAGCTGGAGTACAGTTACAGAGGGAAAATATGTAATTATCGTTCATTGAGTAGACAGTGAGTAGAGAAGATTTGATGGCAGCAAATTAACCGATTGAGTGATTCTTAGATTGGTTGGCTGATTGATTCATTTATACAATGACTCTATTGTGATACCTTTTCAATTACACCCCCCCCCCCCCGCCCCACTCTCGACCCTCTCTTTCTCTGTACCTCCACTGTAGCCACAGTGCTGGTGACTCCTCCAAGGATTATGTGGACAGTTTGCACTTGCACTAAGTGGTCCTCACAAACAAACACAGGCTTTCAGATTCCTTTAAATGAAATTAACTACCATTTTATTATTAGCACCCATCTAGAATGTGATGGGGTCCATTAGACCAAAGCTTGTGGATCATTTAAAAATAACTTAATAACGAAAATATATTTGCCTCTAAGTGAGTTTCCATTGCAGAAAAGCAAAAACACCCAAACATACCATGATGTGCTGTAATTAGTTGATATAAAGTTTCTGTTTAAGGTTTTCTTTAGAGGGTATATTAAATCCTGGTGCTGACAGAGCATGGACAGCATAAACGAGAGAGGAAAATCGTTTTGCTAAAGACCCTGATAGACCCCCCCGGTCCGTCGTCCAACCGCCATCCTCCTTATCTTCACACAGACACACAGTTGCAGAGAAACGCACACTCACAAGACTTGGACACTAGCACACATGCACGTACACACACACACACACACACACACACACACACACACTCACTCAGGGTCATCCATCACAGTGGCGACCCCCTGTGCTGTATTGTGATTGGATGTCAGGTTGGCCTAGTGTTGCGACCGGTTGGCCTATCGATTTTGCCACTCAGTGTGGCCCCCACTCAGTGTCAGGATGGTTGTTGTTCAGTATCCTATCAGACCCACATTTACTGTAACCAACACACACACACAAACACACACTTACATACATACACATACATTGCCGGCCTGTTGTGTGGTTCAGGGTGATATCGGGAAGACCTTCTCTTCGTAGCCACTTGGTTTTTAATTGGTGTCTCCATCACATTTGTATGGAGCCCCCCTGGAGTCAGCTGAGGAAAAACTGGGCCGTGTGAAAATCTGTACTCTCAGTTTTAAAATCTGTGCGCACAATGTTTAAACTGTGCTCTTGGATTCATATTACAAACCATGGGCAGGGAGGTTGGTTTTGGAGCGAAAATCACAAAAAATACAACGTTACACTAAATTGAACTTCGTCTACTTGGCGGATCAGGTCGCCATCGAAATGCTCCATTCCTGAATAGAGAAGTTGTTTGCAAATCCGTGTGCAATCCATGGCGCAATCCGTGAATATGGATTTGTGTTTTGCTCCAAAACCAACCTCCACGGGCACAGATTGCAAAACCGCAGAACGGAATTATGATTTTAAAACCGAGAGTACAGGTTTTTTTATTTCTCAGCTGACCCAGGGTGGCTCCGTACATTTGGATTCTACCTGTCTATTTGTTCTCTTTGTTCCGATCTTTTTCAGTTTTTTCTGTTTCCTTTGCTTCTTTTTCACAATTTCTCTTTTTCATCTGTCTCATCTTCTTTTTATCTTTCATTCCCATCCATTTCAATCTCTCTCACCTCTTCCCTCAATGTCTCTTCCTGTCACACTCCACCCATCCCCACCTCTCGTGTTCCCTTGTTTCTCCTCCTTTCTCCTATGTTCTAATCATACCACTATATTACCCCTTCTGTCCATCCCTTCATTCTTCCTTTCATTCTCTCCCTAGTTTATTGTGAACATCACATAGTTTCATTACACTAGTTTATTCAGTGGCCAACGGCTATACCACACTCCTTTTCATGGTTTATTGCTGCCTGCCCTCTTATTTATTCTCTTACCTTCACTTCTTCCTCCTCTCTGTTCTCTCTCTTCATCTATCTATCTCTGCCTCTCTTTCCCTATCTCTGTCTCTCCCCAGTTTACCATAACCATGATTTCAGTCTCAGTTGCTTCATTACAAGCTGCTGCTTTTATGGGCCATCTGTAGAACTATCTGCATTTGTCACACACACATACACACTCACATATATAGGAGCACACCAAGGCCTGCATGTTGAGCAGACAGCAGCATACATCTACTCTTTCTACCACAGACACACACACGTAACCATTTACCTGGCTTTTATTTCTCCCTAGATAAGCAATTACAGCTGAGTCCAGGTACAGCGAGCACGAGACAGAAGAATCGAGATGGGAGAAAAGAAATGAGTGGTGGGTAAAAAGCGAGAAAAAAGTGCTAGAACAAAACTGAATGTTGCCATGCTTTCATAGTTTTTAGTGAGACAGATGACACTGCAAGCTGCAGGATTGGAGAGGGGGAGTGAAGGACAGCAAAGACAGAGAGAGAGAGAGAGAGAGAGAGAGAGAGAGAGAGAGAGAGAGAGAGGGAGAGCGAGAGCGAGAGACAGAGACAGAGACAGAGAGGGAGACAGAAAGAGGAAAGAGAGGAAGAGCCAGCGAAGGATGATTCAATGAGCTTGGAGGTTTTACACCTCCGTCAGCAGTAACTTCTATAAAAGATGAAGAAAGTTTTATCCTGGAACATATTAGATGCCGAAATGCTTGAAAATAAAGCATAGAATCTGTTACAAGAAGCCATGTGCATGGATTTCCATTAACCACATCTGAGAAATGATTTTCAGAAATTGTTTTCAAGACATGTCCCATAAAAGATGTAAGGTTTATAAGGACTGGAACACAACAGATAAATGAGTCCTGAGCTCTGTAACAAACAGATGTGTGTTCTGGGGCACTTAGATCTATAAAAAGTTTCACTGGCTGTCAACCCCCGAGTCAGTTGCCTGTCAGTTTGACTTATTCAACTCTTTTTACAGACTTGTAAATATGTTGTGTCATAAAACAGTTTTAGTCTGTTAAGTTAATGAAATGTTATAGCCTAAGTTGGACATAATTTTTGTAGTCAGGTGGCCTCGCCCAAACAAATAAATAATTCATACTTTGCTGTGTATGGTAATCTGTGTGTTTAAGGTAATGCAGTTTCATAAAGAAACTATATTTTTTATACTTAGTTGTTATTGTGAGGCTATTATAAAAAAACACAATATAGAATAGCCCAGAATAGAGCTGGTGTGTATTGTACATCACTGTGGATTATTTGCTTTTGTATCTAAGGGTTTATTTTGGAGAGAGGATCATACAGAAGTCTGACAAGCAGATATGAGAAGTTAGATACATCCTCCTCTCATTCAGCTCTCATAGTGTAACATCCACATTCCTACAAATTATATGTTTACAGTTTCAAATATGCACTGCGCCTGCATACTGTATATAGACATGTATACGTGTGTATGTCTTATATAATCATAACCACCCACTTTGCTTTATTTGTATTTTTTACAATTTACAAAATCTAAAAGTGTTTCCTTAACTTGTATATAAATATTATATGTTGTTTCGCCTACTTGCTGTACCTTTTTTCAGCTTTTTCGTCCTTGTTTCTAGCTGTATGTCTATTTCTATTCACCTGTAAATTGTTACCCTGAGAGAAACTTAAAAACGGAGTTCCTTGTATAAAACTGTTAAGGTTGTTCAGCCTGACATTATCATTCTGACTCAACTTGGCAAAACATGATTGGCAGTTTCTTGTTCACAGTGATGGATTACCGTTACCAACTGAATCAGAAGCCTCTGGCGTTGCTGGTGTTAAATGTCATTTGGAATTGAATGTGAACTGACGAGAAAAAGGACAAATTAAAAATATCTTTATTTTGCTACTGTCACAATTAATATTGATAGGAGATGTCACTGGCCTTTACAGTAATATGTCAAAAATGGCAATAAGAGGGAGGTGTATTGGCTCACCGGACCTTTTTAAGCTGTTTGCTGGTTTAGCCCTATCAAGTTTGACATTTCTCCTGATACAAACTGATACAACTGATTTGATTAGTTAAACAATTAAACAGGAGATAAACAGCTGCACCTGTGGTATCAACCACACAGTAAGCTTTTGTTTCTTCACGCATATAGTATTACTTAGTATAGGCGTCCTTAAATCAATGTTAAAGGGACTTTACATTAACAGAATTTCCATTAACTTGTGCTTTTCAGCAAGTTCACATTGCAGATGTTATTATTTTTGAAACTTTCAAAACTCTGAGAAACTGAGAAAAGTTCAGCTGAGGTTTAAGAGGATACATTGCAGTGGAAACACTGGAGTGTTATGGTTGGAAAAAAAAATAATGCCCATTTTGCTCAACTATAAAACGGTGATATATTTTTAATATTGACAGTGGATTTTTTCCCCTCAAACAATCCCTCCATTGTTAGAAAGTTGCTGCAGAGCTGTCAAGTAACTGTCATTCATACTAGGATTTAGGCAATTTCCTTAAATTCTAACTACGACAGCTCTCAACAATCACGAATAGGATAATATGAAATGATTCTACATGTCTGTGTGCTTTTTAATATGAACATATTAATGCCAAGATGAGATATCTGCCATTTGAAAATTGTGACACATTTCTATTGCAAAGAATTAACAGCATGAAATCTAAAATGCCACTGAAAAGCCCATTATAAAGGATCATGCAGAGATAATGCTAATCAAAAAGAAAGACTGAGAGGAAGGAACTGAGGAAGGATGGAATGCAAGTTTTACATTTTACAACTGTATTACCAACAATAATAATATGTGTATTAAACTACAGCATTCCTCTTGCCAACTAAAGTGGTCACTGCTTGATAAGAGTAGTTAGGGCAGAGCACACTTCCCCCTTCATTGTCCATAAAAACACTGGCTCTTCATGGCTTTGAAACAGGCCACTACACAACAAGACAGCAGGCACGATATGCAATAATTCAAGCGGTAAAACAAGCGCCCACAGTTCTGGCCTCCTCCAACCATCACCATCCACAGTCCAATAAGAGGAACAGCAGGGAATGAGACTGCAGACTCTATTCCAAACAAATTCCCTTTCAGTCTTGGGTCGACACCCTGCGGCGAAGCACGGCAGAAGCACCGCAGAAGCACCAGCAACATAACTAGTCATTTAACACGTTTTTTTTCAAACATGTCCTAGTCTAGGGCCTAAAGAAGCAACTTTAAATTAATAATAACTAAAACATTGCTTAAGCAGGCACAAAAAGATCTGAACCGTGAGGGTAGACTCAGCTCAAGGAGAATGGTCATGATAGAAGCACATTTATTGATTCAAGTAAAAGAAGGTCTCTTTCTTGAGCTAAAGTAGATACTTCAGACCATGGCCAGCCAAATGAATGACTGATTTGATATTTTTCTTCAAATGCATTGTTAGAGGTATATGCCAAATAACGGCATGTGGTGTAAAGTTCTAAACTTCTCAAACATGGAAATGCCTAATTTAGACATAAGTACCTAAAAACAGTACGCCTCTGCAGTATTTGTGTAAAGTTAATGGTCATATTCTACCTCTGCAAATTCCATTTCTGCACCAATCATCCACTTGATTTGTGATTACATGACCACTTAACACTGAATGTTCCAAAATGCTCGACCACAACGCTGCGTTTTGGTAAAAACTAACAACTTGATGGCGTTGACCCAATCAGTCTGCATTAATCATGGTGCCAAAAAACATTGGTTGCCTAATTGGTCATAATTTGGACAGGAGGTGTAGCAGTAACAGGTAAAATCCAACATACATCTGTGCAAGACCTAGAACCTTTTCTTTCTGCTGTTGTTTTACTTAAAAATGTACAATGCAATCATTTTCAACAATCAACAAGCCTCCTGCTCCAATCTTGTGGATGCAGGAATGCAGGAATTTGTGTGTTCTGTGGGTAGTCAGGCGAAAGTGAAAGGGTGCAAGGGTCAGGCTGGATGGATGTGTGAGTAGTGCATTAGACTTTTACACCAGAGACCGGAGTTTGTTTATTAATGTTGGCTTATTCTAAATATGCATAACCATAGCCTACCATTTTAGTTGCAAAACATTGTAGTTAATATTAATGGAAAACATTGGCAAAAACATTCAAAGATGTCGTCCAATACCTGATCTGGGGTTAAGTTTGTTTTGTCTCTAATGACCCTTTATACACAGTCAAGGACAAGACCGTACTTCACTCAAAGAGCACACACACAGATACACATATTATACTTACACCCCCCTCAGAAACTACTTTTGATTGGTAGCTGCTCGGAGATGGTGTAATTATAAGTAATTATGATTAATTATGAAAACATTAATAGAGGGAAAAAGGACTAAGTGGTAGCAGAAGGTGTGTGTGTGTGTGTAACTGTGTGTGTGTGTGTGGGTGGGTGGGTGTGTGGGTGTGCGTCTGTCAGAGAGAGACAGTGAGATTCTGAGGGAGAGTTAAAGCGGGAAAAAGAGAGAGCTCCCAGACAGATCTGGCAGCTGTGAAGATCAGTTAATACACACACAACTGCGGTGCTAATGATCGCAGCTTCTAGTGGAGATCAAACATTATGGACTCAGAGCAGCAGACCACTAATGCCTCTCTGGGTTTATTACACGCCACAACACAGACAATCAAACACATACAAACACACACACACCACTCTCCCTGAAGGTAAAATATGTCTTAGTGCCTTAGTGGTGTCTTGATGTTCTGTGTGAACAATAATAATCTGAATTCAATACAGTCATGAAGCAGCTTCAAGCAGTTTTGTATAAATACTGGTGATCCTCTCTCCAGACTAAACAGAATATAAGCAGGACAGTATATGCTGTCTATAGACACGGTGCCTGACACAAAATCTTCCAGGCCAGAACTGGCTTATTTGGCAATTTAATGATCACTGATGAGCACTGATTGGGGCAGATGATTGCCAAGCTGGCATGGAAATACCCAGAAAATACCTTGTTTCTCTAAACCACTTCTAGCCTAGAACTGATCCCTTATTCTCTGGCTACTTTTTTATGATACTGGTCAGCTCAATGTCAAATATATATAATTGTATAGCTATACTGTGCATGCAAAATTATTTCATCAATAGAACTAATAAGAACACACATTCACATAAATGCACTGAAGTGAATAGTACAGTCCTCATTTGAACTGTAGTGCAGTGAAGTATAAACTTTTATATGATAGAAATGCACAATTAGAGCCAGCTGGATGAGGATGCAATTTAATGAGACTTGGTGAAACAAGTTATTCATTTTGGAGGAAGACAATAACCCTGTCCAACACAATTACCTCAGTTTTGTGGATAGAATATCCATCTAGGAAAGTTAGTTAAAAAATGTAGTAGTTTTTTTTTCAGCTTTGCAATTTCCCTGTATGTAATTAAATGAGTAGATAATGACGGCAGTCTGACTGCTCACAAAGACACATGGGGATGTCAATTATAAGCCCTTTACCTTCACTCCACTGGTGTGTATGCAAACTCCAGTGCCTGTGTGTGTTTGTGTGTGTGTACCAGTCCGTGCAGGTCATTGCAAGTTAATATACAAGACAAGTGTGTGTGTGTGTGTTTTGCATGTGTTTGTGTCTGTGTGTCCATGTGGGTATAGCTCCTTGATGTGGTGATCAATGTTTCTCTGAGGTCTGGTTCAATAAACCATTAGATCTAAAGACATCTTGCCAACAGAACTTCATTAGACACACACACATACATACAAAGAAAAACAAAAAATTCCACTATCTGTTATCTTTCTCAAGACCAGAACAAATCAGTTCCATCAGACCAACAAATCAAACAAAATGGTACATGGTCCAATTTACAGATATTGCAAAAACAGATTTATTACACTGACTTAATGTGGACAGTGGTCATATTAAAGGAATGCATTGGGAATTATGGCAATTACAGAGTTGGGAAATATAGGTGGGTGAATTATATTTGTGTTCAGCACTGTGTTCATTTACTTTATTTACAGTTTAACAAAGTGTGCATGTTAAACATCACCTCTACACCTGAAGAGGTAGAGTTATTATTAGCAATGTTCTCAATGCAAAAAGGTACGTTTGTTTAGATTCTAAGTTAGTATAGCACTGAGTTCTGACATGCCATTAGGCCTTACATCAATGGCTTCACTTATTTAAGTCAGGGTCCTGATTTGCTTTCCTCCCTGTCTAACTGACCCTTCTCTTCTCTGTCCCACACATCCATATCTGCCCTCACCCTCTTTCTTTCTCTTCTTCTCTTATCTCTTCTCACAGCCACCCCTCTTCTCACTATTAATTAAAACTCTGTGTGTATGTATGTTCTGAACTATGCGTGTGTGTGTGTGTGTGTGTGTGTGCGTGTGTCTGCACACGCTTGTGTGTGCACGTCAGGCATCAGTATTAATTAAAGGTGTGAATGCTAATTGGTCAGATCAATAACGGGTCGTTAAGCCACAGGGGCCAACAGCCAATAGGAAATCGTTATGTGTCTGACATCACTGTCACTCTGCTGAAGCTGCACTGCACTGTGACACATGCAGACACACACACACACACACACACACTCACACACGCAGATTTGCACACTCACACCACTGTCATCTGGAAAGATTGGTTCATCTCAAAGGTTGTTGAGAGAGACAGAGTGAGAGTTTAGAAGCAGGAGAGGTTAGCAAGACACAACTGGTGCAATAGATAGAAACTTACTGTATGTTCCTAAAACTAAATCAATATCCATTAAGGAAAGCAAGAGGAAGAGAGAAAGAGTGCTCACGAGAGAGAGATTTTCAAAAATGATGAAGAATCAGATGCCATAGTTGCCATTGAACAGAACTCAGTAAATGAGTGTGTCCTCTCAGAAGGCCTTTTTGTGCAGATCAATACCAGTGCACTCTTTCTCTTCCCTACCACATACACATACTTTCTTTTCAGATCAACTCTTTTGTCTTTCAATCTATCTCCTCTCTTTTGTCTAAGAGCTGTCTGTCAGAGTTTGATTTCAGCTTTATTTAATTATTAGAAGAGAAGAGAGGACAAGAGAAGAGAAGAGTCTAGTACCAAAGGAATCTTACAGAACTAGTGTTTTACTTGATGGGATAAAGACATGTTGTTCCAAAGCTGGCAGACGGTCAGCTCCATTTGCCATTTCAAACCCACACAAACACTGACTTCTCACCATCATGCCCTAACCAACCTCCAGTGCCACCGGTCCACCAAAATAAATTGCTTTTGTATGATGTTGTGCTTCACAAATAAACTCGAACATCCACCCAACTACTTCTTCACCACATCACACTCTCTCTCAGTGTGTAAAGCACTGATAAGTTCCTAAGTTCTACATGTTCTCTTGGATAATGAGTGCTAGAGACAATACTGTAAAAGAGCTGTCTTGATTTTTGCCAATTTGTCCATCTAACACATTGATCTACTGGCAATGTTGCCCATGAAATTTGGTATAGATTCATGATCCCCGGCCAATAATTCAATATTTAATTTATTTCAGTGACCCTTTGATCCTTCTGCAACCGTCAGGTCAAAATGTCTACATGTACACAAAACGATTTATGCTCCTGGACACAACATAAGCTCTCCTCCAACACAAGATGTTTCACCAAGAAACTCAGTACATTCACCCTCTCTTTCTTATCTTAATGACCCCAGGGCCTTTCCTCCACCTCTATACTCAAGACAAACGTGACAGTTTGTAGCTCCACTACTGGTAATGCTGTTGATCGTTCCATCTGACAGTTAGTATTATAGGTGTAATAAACAGTGCTGTCTCTAGGGTTCACTAGCAGGGCTCTTACTGTTGTCACTTTCTTAAAGCTCTAATACCTTCAGACAGACCATTCCCTTGTCCTTAAACGAACAGAAACCAAGTGAGCAGACGGCAATGGAGGGCATTGCAAGGTTAATGCTGCTAAGTGGTGTATGAAAGATTAACTGGTAACCCATTTACAGATTATTGCCTGAGATGGTCATCGTCAATGTGTGTGTGTCTGTGTCTCCAGTGACTGACAGCTTCAGCCATACTCTGGAGTAAACTGTGCATAAATAAAAGCAAGTGTGTGTGCATTAGAGTCATCACTCTGTGCCGATAACATCTGTGTGTGTTGCTTGGTTGCACAATCGAGGTGAGCTAGCTAGCTAGCTAGCTTTGTGGGTGTGTGTTTGTGCAAGAATGTGTGTGATATCTCATAGCTGAGGTTACTGTAGCGTGACTTATTAAATTTAACATCAAGAGACCCCCTGGAAAGCTGAATGACAGATACAGGCACACATACAAACAAACACACACACACACACACACACACACAGGCACACACACATTTAAACCAACCAACGAACACAGACACAGCTGAGTAATTATCTTATATATTTATAATACAGGGTCTGAAAACCAAACACAATGTAAATTAAGGTGTAGAAATGTTACCCCACTTTCCTGTCAACAAAATTAAGGTTAAAGAACAAACAAAAAGAAATAAACAGGCCAATACCACCTTTAACATGTGCCAAACCACACAACTGGCTTGGTTTTTTTATTAACGTAACTCCTAATGCTATTATGAGTGCTGTGTAACATCAACACCTAAATAAACACACAAATGTCAGCACTGAGAGCTGACCAGAGAACCATATTCACTGACTATGGAAAAAGCTGCTATAGCTGTTTTAGTTTAGTGGTTTTAATACCTGGCATGTGCCCTGATCCAAAAGCTGATCAAAGGAAGGTTTAACGTTGGCTTTCATTTCAAATCATTCTTGTTGAAGTGACATCAAAATGTACACTATGGTTGCAGCCTTTACGCTGACGTACACTTCAATACATAAGCAGCTGGTCTGTCCTGTTTCAGTTCTTTTAACTCATTTCCCTCCTGACACTTTTAATCTTTTCATCTCTTTCCTCGTTCTCATCTCCTTCCCTGTCACCAGTCTTTGTACCATTAGTGAAGTACAATCTAACGTCAACCACAACCCAACAAGTGTTCCCTTTGCACACGACTAACGTATTTTACTTATATGATGGCATTGTGTCTGTGTGTTGTTTGTGTACTTATGTGTATTTGGGGGCTCCCAGTCACTGGCGAATCAATTTGTACAGAAGTTGTTCTTTTCTCCAATAATTGCATCTTATCTGTTATGACAGACACAGACATCACAAGGCAAAACTCTGTCTCCTATCTGCTGCAAAGTAAAGGAGTTATTTTAATGAGATTTACTTGCTTTTGGTGCACATCTAACTGAATGTGATCAAAATATGCTGTTAAGATAATATTTTCCCCAAAGATTAAATATGGGCTTTGCAGTTGTTGCTTTACACAGTGTTCACGTTGATATTAAGAAAATACCCTAATAGCAATAAAACTTGAGGTTGAAAAATTAAAACACTGTTACACTTTACAATCAGTATTTTAAATTAACTTAATAGAGTGTCAAATAGAATTGTACATTGTGAAGAAACGTTTCTAAGGCTCAACTCACAGCCTTAACAAATGCTTAGTTATCAATTTAAAAACTAAATAAAATGAATCAGTTCTTTTTGTTCACCTTTTGAGCAAAGCTAGTAGGGCTGTGTTACTGCATTTTTATACTGCAGTTCTCCTTTTGAGGAGACAGTAGTTATGATACTAAAAACAGTGGGAAAGTGAAATAACAAAATCTGCTAATAGAAAGCAGAGCACAAGGGCTGGAGAATACAGCGCTGATAGTCATTTTAACAATTAATTAGACAATTAAATATTGAGAGAAAACCCCCATGGAATGCCCTTAAATAATGAAATCTGCTGATGAGATGCAGCTCAAGGAAGTTAGAGATAATCTTGTCGATGTTTCTTATCACATTTTACAGGATGGCATTACATTTGGTGAAAATCCTCTATGATTGGCTGACAGCGTTGAGGGATATTTTTGGTCTAAATGCTGCCTCAAAGTGCTGCCTGACTCACGGCATCAAAAACTGCCATGTCAGCCTGACCTGGCTCGTTTTCTGTTTATGCTAATCAGGTGACATTCCTTCCTGCTTGGCAGGAGGAGCTGATTGGATGGGCCGAGTTGGTGACCCTGAAGGGAGGCCGTTTGATTGGTTAGCTGATATAAAGCTGAATAATGGACTGACATTGGCCAGGAGGCCGTTTTATTATCAACACACACTCTCATACACAAACACACACACACACACACACACACACTACTGAAGCACATGAGCACACTTCCCCACACACTGACGTTAACTATGTTCTGGGATAGCCCATATTTTAGTCAGGTGGCCAGCGGTTGTCTGACAAACCTGAATATCAGATCAATATATCATTTGATGTAATTCCTATCTTGTCCCAGCACAGAGGGGTTTGGTAGCTATTTGCTATAATTCCATCATAAAAGTATTTAATACCATTCAGATATGAGGTCAATATATCATCTGATGGGTTCTTTTAGTGTCAGACTCAGATCTTGCCAATTTAGGCACTGAAAGACTTTACACTTTACTCTGATTAGATCATCCAAGTATCAGACTGATGACAATTTTTTGGACAATCTTTGATGTCAGACAACTATCCTTTCCAGGCACTAAAAACATTTGGCAGTGTCGTAATATAAATCCATCATCAAATGAGATAGTTTTATCCAGGTATCACATCAATTTGTCATTTGCTGGACTTCTGTGCTGTGAGGCACCTACAGTATCCTGCCTAGCCAGATATTAAGACGTTTGGCAACCATTTACTGTAATTACATTATCCAGACATCAAATTGATACATTGTGTGGACAATCGTTGAGGGCCTGATGTTGAGAGATTTGGCAGCTTTTTTGTACTATACTATTATAAAATGACATACAATGATCCAGGTAACGAGCTAATGTCACTTGCTTTTGTCAATGCCGGGTAACCTGGTGGAGTCCCACTACTTTCTGTACAACAATGAAAACCTCCCTCATTGTCTGTTGTTATAAGTATCAGAGGGTTGCCGTAATGCTGAAATAAAAACTTTACTTGTTTTAGTGTCATTCTATCCTGCCTTTCCACACAATGCCAAATCTGGCTGCCCTCTCCTATGTAATCTGTTATAAACTAAATAATTTGGAGTAAGATGAATACATGTATTTGATGCTCCCTATACTTGCAATACAATTTGGGGTGGTTTATGCAGTGCTTTGTTATTTTCATGAGATTGGGACTGGGCAAAACAAATGTGAAGAGACAACGACAATGCAATACTATAAAGTAAAATATTTAAAAGAATGCAATGTCACAATGACATATGTGACTGTGTCACAATCCTGTCAGCAGCCTTGTGGTTTGTCATTATAATTTGTGGCTTAGTTTAGTCTCCGGTGGGTTGCAAATGTAGCATGACACTATGACTACAGATAAGAGCAGTGTCAGAAATCCCAAATCACTGATTTATAGGTATAAGAGGTACTGGTGGTTGCTGACATTTGTATAATTCATGATTTTTCATTCTGTTTTGATGCTTTTGGGACATGGTTCCTGTCCTGTCCATGGCAATAACTCAAAAGTGGAAGATGGGTAGAAGGAGACGTGAATTCAAAAAGACTCAAATTTACCTTCAAAATTCTGTTTCATACAATCTGCTCTTCACATATGCTGTGTGTGTGTGTGTGTGTTTGTGTGTGTGTGTGTGTGTGTGTGTGCGTGTGCGTGTGTGTTTGTTTTGATTGATGCCCCTGTGCTGAAGCTGACCTTGCAGCAGTTGGAGCAGTGAGGAGCTGCATTCCTACTGTAGATATGAACACACACACACACTCAATCACTCCCACAGCTTTAAAACGGCATTGGTATCTAGTGATAATTATTTTTTTCTTTATTGTCACAGTTCTTACAGTTCTCTTGCCTTTCTTGTGTTCATTTCTCCTTCTCTTCTCCTCACTGCTTTTCATTTCTCGTTACATACAGTATGCTTCTCGTCCACCTTACTCCTTTTCTCCCTCTCAAATCTCACATACTTCACACTTGCCTGCTATATACAAATGGGAATACAAAGACACGCGCACACACACACTACACACAGATACAAATGACTCTCCAGGACTATAAAACATTTTTCTCAAAGGACAGAACTGACATATTCCTTCTCATTTTAAATGTAAGAGCAGAGCCATTGTTGTATATTTGTGTAGGCACACACACACACACGTTTGCTTTTGTGCTGGATGTATTGTGGGTGCTAAATATGTGTATGGAGCCGTGTATAATCTACAGGGGAAAAGGACAGAGATACAGAGTAAGAAGGAAAAAATATATAGTTTTTCTAAAGATGTGCATATATATAAATATAGATTAAAATAAAGTTGAACTTGATATATGTGTACAGCATGTGTTACCTTGTTGTCACAAGAAACTGCATTTAGTCTCCCGACCAATTTGTGTAATTCTAAATTATTAAAGCACAACAGCAACATCTGTAATTCCTTCTACATTTAATATCACATCAAATCATACTATCCAATGCAAACCTGAACAACAAAAAGAAGTTCAAAGGCCTGCTCTTTGTTGATGAAATTGTCTTGTTACACCAGTTTGTGCACTCTTCCAGAGAAAGTTAAAATAGCAAAGATATGTTTGGGAGAAAACATATATAAAAACATGACCTCAGTGGTAATGTTACAATAAAGTGTTTTATATTAAGTTTAAACCAACCACCACTAGGGTCATCTTCTCATTCCCATAATGCCAGTAGCTGACCTGGATTCTCTTGTTGAATTGAGGGAAGGAGAGAAAGACCGAATGATAGGAAGCGAGAAAGAAGACAGACAGACGGAGGGATGGTGATAGACGAGTGGATATTGTCAGTCCCCTCAGGTCTCTTTGATAATAATCAGAGGAGCCAGAGCCTCAATCACATATGTATGCAAGTGCAAACACTGTTTACACTGTGCAGTACATACCACTGATGCATGCCCTCGGATGTAAGCAGACACACACACAAACTTGACTTTTACACTCAGATCATGTTCAAATCAAAGAGTCAAGAGTCAGAATAAATCAATCAAGTGCTGATAAGGGATCAGAGACTGAGAGAAACAAATGGTAGAGTGCCCCTTTAACATCTGCCTCTAGATATTTATGCAAGCACAGTTTTCTAACTGAGAAATAGCCCAAGGAGCAGCTACTTTTTCAGTTTTTACCGGAACTTTCCCCATTAGCTTCATGATCATTCAAATTTCACATTTCATAAAGTGTTTCCCCTGAGGAGCCAGTTTCAGTGGCCATGCATGCAGTAGTCTGATCAAACTCATCAATGTGAGTATTGAATGTTGTTGGTTTGTGTTTACTGCTGTGCCTGGCAAATAGTTATCGAGCCTGAAATATAATTGACGCAGGAGATGAAAAATGTCTCATTGAAAGATGTGTATCTTTACAGAATTCTAATATGGAAAGCAACTAAACCGTGTTCTAACTAAAACGTCACACTTTCTTGATGCTACTGCATAACATTTGGTTCAATTTCGTCAACAAATGACCAGGGTGGCTACTGACAACATGTGTGATGGAGCCAGAGGGAGTGATGACCTTACAGGCAAATGGCCAGATTTGCCATAATCGAATCCTCTTTGTTCGTTTTACTTGACAAACTTTTCCTCCTTATTTCCTAGGCTGATTGTCAAGTTAAACAGTTAAACAGTAAGTGTGCTGCTCATTAGCTGCTAGACAGATGAATGTTACACAAATACAAAGCGGTAGCTATAAACATGTAAATAAAAGATAAAATGGACACTGTAACAACTTGTTTGTGGCTGTTGATTTATACTTACATTGAGTGTTTTTGTTTTAACCATGGCTGTGTTTAAAGATAAAATTAGCAAGAAACAAAAATTCCATAAAAGCAAAAAATGATGAACAGCACACATGTGGTGATCTGTGCTGCTTATAAATACAATACCATTCATTACAGCCATAATCTGTATTTCCTATGTAAATTAGCGATGCTCTTGTGAAAATTACTGCCCAAAATATTTTATCTTGGACTCTAACTACTTTGTTGGGTTTATTTTCTGTTCAATTTCTGTCATTTGTGTTCAGATCAATCTAGTCTGAAAAAGAAATGACATGAGGAGAAGTACAGCATTTCTTTATTCAATTCAAAAGAATTACTAATATATGGTGTTTGTTTCTGTGCTTTTCTAGGTTTTGAACTGACTGAATGAACTCTGTTTTTTTACCCTCATCAAGTGCCTTCTCAAAAGAAACGGAAAATCAACTTGTTTGTACTGTGACTTTAAAAAGTTTGTCTTGAATAGGTGTTTCATCTTTTTTTGAAACCGTGAAATTCAAACAAAGTGAACTGCTTTTATCAATATCGGCAGCACACTATTTACAGTCCAAATAGCGACTCCAAAATGATAGCCAAACATTTCATATTTACAGGAAGGTGAGTGAGTAGAAATAAACACAATATTCCTAAAGCTTCACTTTAAAAAATCAAATCTAGACAATCTATGAACCACAGTGGCTTCTCATTTCT
>JAVQJL010025351.1:0-20272 GCA_036024295.1 Nannoperca obscura | reverse complement strand
GCAGGTTTGGCATGTAGCATAAGTTACCATGGTGATTTACCCGATTTAAGAATTGAACCATTGTACTGAAAACCCAAGGTAAATCCTGACGTTACCTTGCTAACCCCAAATCCTGCTTCGTAGTACAAACCTCAGTAGTAGTAATAGCTGCTGTTGTTGTTGATGTAATCCCAGTCAAAAATGTGTTTTGGTTATTGACTTCACTTGGATGTTTGAGCATAGTCTGTCATAGTCTGTCTTTATGTAACTTTGTCCACCAGATGCCCACAGGCTTTCCCCCTAGCCTGCAATCACCTCATTCCCTTCATCTGAACTTCCCTGCCCATCTTCCCACCTGCACCTCATTCACTCATCAGTCACACCCCTTCCTGTTCTCTGTGGGGTCACACGGCTTGTGACCGCTTTTGCTTATGTTCTGTTTATGTGCTTAGTTTTCTCGTTCCTGCTTTACTTTACTTCTCTCTCCTGTACCTGAAGCTGCCAGTTACCTGCCTTCTTCTGCCTACCTACCTGTATCTCGCAAGTAAGCTATTTTTGTTAAATAAATAATTGAACCGTTGGAGCTTCCCTGTTTGTCTACATGTGGGTCTTTTTCCCTGCTGCATGAACTCCGCACCCTGACAACCCCCACACTGTGCAGAACCATGTCTGTGCAAAGTTTGACACTAGAAGGTTGTTTTCATGCTCATTCGCTGACGGGGCAAAGAATCTCTTTGCTCACGTTAAATCGGAGTTTTAACACCTGGAAGTACGAGAAGGCTTTTGTGACATCACAAAGTCTTGGGACGCCAATTGTGGGTCAGTATCCAGCTTACGCACGTGATGTGGACAATTGAAGTATCCAGTACACACACAGATTGGACGTCAGTGAAATAGGAGGAATTTTGTGTCCAGGAGTTGAACTTCTGAAATTAACAATATTTCTATATTCACAGATTAGATTGCTGTTAGTCAACCTTTTGGTAGAAAGCTATCATACACATTACTATTCCACGCAGAGTATATTATCTCTTATCTATAATGATTTTTACAGATTCTCTTTTTGTCTTTAATTATTGTATTTCCTTCTTTTCCACAGTAAACACTACAAATCACAGTGGATTAAAAAAATTACCCAGTTTGCAGGAATATAACATGAACACAATTCTGGGTCTCAAATTAAAAATAGAATAGAAATAGAACCTTTTGCACTTTACATATGTATTTTTAAATTAGATACTATATTACTCAGCTATCATTATTTTAATGTTGTTTTAAACAAATATTCAAATGAAATCAACTATTACAATGTAATTATTAGTTGTTTGTTGCTTATTTGAATTGATGTAATTAAGGTACAGCTTTAATAATATAAAACTAATATAATGTAATTAAAGTATAGCTTTAATAATATAATAACATTTGACCAGTAAAGGAGGTTGTAATAAAGGTTGGGACATATTTCTGCAAACTCTAAACTTCTTTCTTTTCTGTTTTTTAAATCGATTTTTACTTCCTGTTTAATTTTGGTAAATTAAGTCTTCCAATCCAAATCACGTCTTTCTCTCTGTCGTTCACGTGTGTGTGTGTGTGTGTGTGTGTGTCCAATCCATTATTCTACTGAATCAATTTGTGCTGTCGTTTAGTGAAGAAGTTGAATGTTTCATGAAGAGTGTGGTAAATGGTGAGTTTCTGAGAATCTGCAAATTAATGGCATGATGAAAGGGTTGCCAAGTAACAGTACTCCCTATTTGATGTAATCAGATTACATCATAAATACAGCAGATGAGCAGATGAAAGAAAAACTTTTACCACTTTTTTTTTAACTCACTTTGCTTTTTGTTAATGTTGAGTTTTGTTTTTATTTCGTGGTGTTTAATTTATTTATTTTTATATCTTTTTAATCTTTTCATTTGGGGTAATCTGACCTTGTTTAATTTTAATCTTTGGTATCTATATACAATTTTCCAGTTGATTTTATTTGCCTTTAGTCCCGTTTTGTAAAGCACTTCTTTGCATTAAAAGGTGCTATGCAAATAGTATTATTATTATTAGCATTATTATTGTTAACACATCAGCATATTAGCATTGCCAGTGTGAACATATTAGCATGCTGGAGGAAGCATTTAGCTAGCATTTAGTTTATCTGACCTAAATGTGTTTTCCTACATGTTGGATCCTTTCAGCCGAACAGTTTAGTTTCAGTTTCTTTACTTTTATTTCGGGTTAGCAGTCAGATAAATGGATCTGGTTGTTGATGTGGCGTTATCATCCTGTTGGGCTGTGTGATGATGTGTGGAGCATTAAATATTCAGTTAAGAGGAAGTTGAGTGTCACTACATTATCTGAGATGTCAGGGATTTATTGATGACTATCCTTTATCTGTTAGAGCTGAAAGGGCACACACAAGCACATACACTAAACCACTGGGAGTAATATTATTTGTCTGATAGATGTAGTCTGTTTGGTTTATGAATTATAGATCTCCCCCAAAATGTCATCCAGAGCGAGTAGCCAGCTCCGACTCACACATGTGTATGACATCACCTTGACAGAGGGGTCCTTTCAGTAGCACTTGCTGGAATTTTTAACTGGTAAACTCAAAGGTTGTTCAATCAATGGGTGAGGCTTTTTAAAACACTTTCATGTTTCCTCTACTGGGCTGAATTGTTAATTAGACAGAGTCTGAAGTGGGTAGTGTGTAGGTCCACACAGGCTGCTGGTAAACCTGAGGAATGTTTGTAGTTGGTCATCCTCCGCAGACAGACTTAAACTGATTTAAAGCTCCCTGTGAAATGTGCTTTGATGCTTTAAGTTAAGCTACGGGCCTCTGATGAAATTAAAAGAACTCAAATCAGCATGAAGAAATAGAATTACAAGCAGAAATAATTCACTTTGTGAATGAAAAAGCACTCTCTACGGCTGCTCTGCTTATCTATTTATCTTTTTTTTGTTTTGTTTTCCTGAGATGGAATCTGTCAGTGAACACGTAAAGGCGTTGTAAGAAAGACAAGAGGATGTCTCACTGCCATTAACCTGAAACCACCCTCTCCTTACACTCCACCCACCCCCTCTCCCGGTTCGACCCCACTCTACCTCCTCTCATTCATTCAGACCGGGCCCTGGCGGAAAGAGGAAACTGCTGCCCCCTCGGGGATCTGACATCATAATTATATAGGAAGCACAGCAGTCTGCCGTCTGTTAGAGCTGAAGAGGCTGCAGGCTGGTCACAAATGCCGGCTAATGTGCAGTGAACAACCAGTCATAACATGGATGTGAAGCTGTCTTTCTGACACAAGGTAAGATAATCTCTTGCGTTAATAACAACAGAGAGAGATTAACAGCCTGTGATGTTAAAGCTCCTGCTGCTCACAGTCTGTTCAGTTTGATTAGATATTGTATTGTCTCTGCAAACTGCTGCCAAGTATAAATATCACTATAACAGACTTTAACTGAAAACAGAAGCAGTTAAAACTTTCCTCTCTCTGAATGAAGCATAAGTCTTGTTGCCTGGGTGGATGTTAAAACATTTTCTGTTGTTTTATGGAAACTGATCCAGTTTCGTCTGCAGGCTGTTTCTGAACTCTGCAGTCTTAATTTGATTTATTGCCAATGGAAATTATCAGGATAAAAAGCAGTAGGACTCCACATCAGCCTGTTAGTCTCATACTGAATGATTCGTTAGAAGCCTTGCACACACATATTATAGAAAGTTCTTGAAGAGTTATTTTTCAGTCAGGTGTAGCCAAAAGAAATCATATAAATGAGTATATAAAAGCAAAGAACGCAGAGTGGCTTTATTATTTTAAAAATCACTGGAGACTCTCAAATGGGTTTATGGCAGCATTAAAGTCCCAACTAAAATGTTTCTAAGGGGAACCTTCCTGAAATGGATGCTTCCGGCACAAAAAAAGGACTTTAAATGATATTGTCTGGTTCTATAGAGTTACTTGTGGTGAGACTAAAAGGTAAAAAATATATATTTTTATGAATGGGGCTTAAAATTTGTGAGACATTGGAACAATGTTGTGTCTGTTTCTCTTACCTTCCACAACTCTTTGACAATACACTACATTTTAAATGTATTTTATTTATATTGTTTCATAAATGTGTTAATATATGAGGCATGGTCCTAAAATTCTGTTGTGAATCAGAAGGTCTGTTTTTGAATGTGTCACAGAGTGAGAAGAGGAAGCAGCCATGTCAGAGAAGAAGCCACGAGGTTCAGACACGCGTCCCAAATGTGGCCTCCGCAGTTGGAGTGCAGACAGTTACGTTTGGCGGGGGAAGAAACGTTCCAGGAGCTCTCGCAATGGCTCGAGTCCCGGAGGGCTGGAAGCAGAGGGAACGGAGGAGCTGGGTGTGCAGTCAACATCCTGTCCGAGGCGTCGCAGGGAGAGGAAGTGTAGCTGCAGCACTCTTGGTGATGCACTGACGTCTGCTGACATTGATGTGGTGTGTCGGAAGGCCTTGTCCCGCCGCTCTCTGCGGCAGAAGTTTCAGGATGCTGTGGGCCAGTGTTTTCCTCTTCGCTCTCACCATCACCACCACCACCATCACCACCACTCATCAGGCTCCTCACGACCCTTCTCTGTGCTCTTCTGGTCCAAACGCAAGATCCATGTCTCAGAGCTCATGCAAGACAAGTGTCCTTTCTCGCCCAAATCTGAACTAGCCCGATGTTGGCACCTTATAAAAAATAACACCACCCACTCGGGATCCCTGAAGGATATGGAGGCTCCCCTCAAACCCAATGTCTCATCTTCCTCTACATCCCCACCGCAGACGCCCCTCTCCTGGGAGGACATCTGCTGCTCTCCTGGGCCCGGAGGCACCAGTCTGGAGGACTGGGACCCTTCTTGTCCTCATGGGGGGGCAGAGGGCAGTTGTGGCCACACTGACTACATCCTGGTTCCAGATCTCCTGCAGATTAACAACAGCTCCTGTTACTGGGGAGTGTTGAACCGCTTTGAGGCAGAGGAGCTCCTGGAGGGCAAACCAGAGGGAACGTTTCTGCTCCGAGACTCTGCCCAGGATGAGTTCCTCTTCTCAGTCAGCTTTCGTCGCTACAGCCGCTCCCTGCATGCACGCATTGAGCAGAACGACAAGCGTTTCAGCTTTGATGTGCGTGACCCATGCATGTACCGGGATCCCAGTGTGACAGGATTACTGAGACACTACAGTGACCCAGCCACCTGCCTCTTCTTTGAGCCCCTCCTTTCCCGGCCGCTATCCAGGACCTTCCCTTTCTCCCTCCAACACCTGTGCAGGGTTGTGATCTGTAACTACACCACCTACCAGGGCATAGACAACCTGCTGCTGCCACCTCAGCTCAGGGACTACCTCCGACAATACCATATTAAGTGTGATGGAGCCTGTGCTGTGTGACAGTCCAAAGCAAGGAAGGCTGTGGAAGGCAAAGATAGCACAAGCAAAGTGTCATTGCCATTGCATTCTAAGTAGCTTTGCAGTTGCAAATATTTAAAGTCTAAAAGGTGCAAAACTGGAGACGTTTGAAGATGTTTGATGATCTTGATGCATAAAGAAATAGGACAACTAAACCTACAAAGGATCATCTGAATCCAAATACTGTAGGAGAACATGGACGTAATGGCTTTTATGTCAACCTTCAGTACTTTTTGGATGATTTGAAGCCTGGATTTTGGATTTTTGACTAGATTAAGGGTTGATAAAGCAACCACTATAGCTGATGATGATACTCGGAGACGCCTGTAATTAAGCTACAAAACAATTGCCTTAATATCCTTAATAGAGGAAGGATTCTCAGCAATCACCAAGACATTAAACTTTAGTTTAACCACATTTAAACATTTAGTATCTCTAGTGGCCGCTAGAGGGACTGCACTTTAATGGTACCTGGCTGAGACCAGACCTACATGAACCTTCATATTATAAATATGTGATGCTTTGCTGTGGCCTTGTCCTGCACACAACCAGTGGTGCCAAAGGTTACAGGTACAGAGACTCCCACTGCATCTAGAAATATCCAAACATTATTAATTCTTCATTAACTTTCCAACATAACAAAATGTTTAAACCTCTTTAGACTTTAGACCTTTCTCAGGGTGAAGGTGTACAGTGGTCTTTCCTACATTGCCATATCGCTGAAAACCCCTTAAACACAGTTGTAGGCTAACTAATCACAACATTCAAACCACATCTCTCTCCAAAGACTTGCCTGGTGGATTGGTCAACACATTTACCTCCTTGTTGGAAAGCTGAGTCAGGCAAACTATAAGGTGAAGGAACACAAAATGGGTTCAAGGACTCTGTTGGCAATGTGGTTGTGGTTGGGAGAAAGAGACGTTATTGATTACAAATAGCGAAAAAATCACCTCTTTATGCCTTTCAACAGCTCTTCTTAGCAAACACAAAAGTCCGCTTATTGTGAAGAGGACGTGAACTCATTCAACGTGGACTGCATTCTTCTCTGCAGCCACAAGATGGCGGCACAGCTGCACTGATTAGAGGTTTGGGAAGACTTCATCTGCTTCACTTGTCTAATGTTACTCTACTGATGTTACTCAGCGGATTCTTTACCTATTCAATATTGGCTCAAAACTCCTCTGTAACATCAGTTGTGCCTCTACAAGTTTCACAGATATTGTTTTTTGAAAAAGTGTTTACAGGATGGAGTAGTATTTCAGTCAGTGATTTGGCCTCATGGCATATATTGTATTCACCACATACCAATAAATGCCATCTACACAGCCTCTGTATTATGACTGCTTCTCAGGTTTTTGTTATCTCTGGACCAATTTAATGGTGCAGCCCATGCTTATCCTTTCCTGTTTGTGCTGCAGCTGTCGGCTGTGTCATAGTTAGACAGGCTAATGGTATGGAAAAATCTGCTTTTAAGTATCCCTCTGAAAACAATTCATGTCCGCTCTCTGCAAAGGACACCTCTAAATGCCAGCTCTTCGGCAGCAAATGGAGAGATAAGGACATGAAAAAGACAATTTCTCCGCCCAATAACTGGGGTGGAATTCAGATTTTTCAATTAATTCATGTGTCATTCAGTCTCTTTCTCTCTCTTGCTCCAACTAGCAGTGTAAAAAAGTTGCCCTGAGGTGACTTGTATGAATACAAAACTGGGCATGAAATATTCATTATACGGCCATTAGACTTTCAGGCATGAAAAATTTTTGGGTTTTTTTTGTCAGTTCTTGTCATACAGATATCAGCATTTTACGTCTACATGTGTGAGTTGTGGGACTGTGCTATTTTCTTTAATTATTTATATCTTGTGCTTTTCTATTCATCAGAGCTGGTTCGGTCTACAGAGTTAAGATGTTAGCTCTTTGTTCTTAGACTAATGTTAGACGGTTGCACAAAAGTGATAAATAGATACATTTTAAGCCTTAAGATGCAGTCATCCTGCCCTTATTATCTTACACCTGTGCTTCCATGGCAAAAACAACGGCGTATGTTGATAACTAAAGGCTCAATATGCCTTTTTTTCATGGAAAACATGTCCACATGCAGGGTTCATACATCTTTTTAAAAGTGAAATTCAAGCAATTTTCAAGCTCTCTTAAGGTACCTAAACCCAAATTTCCAGACTCTCAAAGTCTACTTCATCACATCTAAATTGTTACGATAAATGCTAGGAGACAACAAACAACTATGACGAGATGAGACTATGATGAGATGACGAGAGAAAGATTTTTGGTTTTACATGATTTGTGTACACAATGAAACACCAGACTATGTTGAGAAATAGTAAATTTGAATTCAAGCATAGTCTTAACCTTGAAAACATATGATTAAAATTAAAATGTTCCCAAACATTCAAGGCTTTGTACAAAATCTGCACTTGTCACAATGGTAAAAAGTACAGGTGTAAATAATACAGTTGGCTGAATTCCATTTAGCTGCTTCAGTTAAATGGAAAAAAGTGCTGGTATATTGCATGCTGGCTCAATGTCATGGTGTACTGGGGCACTAATCACTCATGACTCAATTTTTCTGGGTTTCAGTTGGAGAGGACAGAGGATGTCAGCATGAAGCTGAACTGAAAACCACCATGTTTTTTATTCTGAATAAAGATTTTAATTTATCCTAAATACAACACATTAGTTCTACTTACAGGGGAACATGAAAGTCAGTTAACTAGAATTGGAGAGTACTACTCAGCCTGCCTTTCGGCTTGGACTTGGAGAGTGCACATTTATAACAGAAAGTCTTTAGTTTTGTCTCGTTTTGTTTTTTATTTTCACAAAATGTTTCAAAAAGATACAATAAAACATTTGCAAGGGAATGTGAAGGAGAATTGCCAAAAAACACCTCCAGGGAATTGACAAATGACACTCTCCAGGCAGCATATTACAGGAAATAATTACAGCAATAAAGTATACACAATTTATCAATCATTTTAGACAGTAAAAAAACGTTTGGGTAACAAACCAGAGGTGAGTCTAAAGAAGAGATGCTATTTGTTGCATTATGGGAAATGTTGGTCTCTTGGAACTAAAAGTCAGGATTTTTGAGCCTCTGTTGATTCTATTTAACCATTTTTAAAAGTATCTTGTGAGTCCCCAAATTTTATAGAAGAGCAAAACTAAATCAATAGAGGTAATCAAGAATTAGATAACTTTAATGCAACTGATGAACTTGCACCCATCTGTCAGATTTAAGCCAAAGATAAAGATCCCTTTGACTGCCTACAATAGGTAAAGCTCCTTACAGTCAAAGGACAGTAAGGAGCCACATCTATTGATCTTCAGGAACCACATACATGAAATATTAATGTTGTCTTGTATGATCCAGTTAGCAAGCATCATTTTTCAGCAGCTCAAACAGCCAATTTCTAGTGTTACATTAGATTAACGATACATTTGATATCCAAATCTGAGTAATGAAACTTTTTTTTTTTTATACTTTGAGTTCATGCAGGACTGTGTAGCCTAAGTCACATATTGTATCAGGATCTGATTCTCTCTGATTCTGGTATACTAGTATGTTTCAGTGATTTAGGGCTAATGTAACATTTAGACACCCAGCTGTCTGCCAAAAGAGTACTTCCTGTTGCAATAATCAAATACTCCCTTGAGATGCAGCTCAAACAGGCGAGTGGAGAGTCAACCAATGACAGGAAAAAGTCAAGAGGTATAAATACTGTATATTAACAGCTACTTGAATTAATAAATTATTACAAGCATGAGTTAGTGAATATTTGTTTCTGGGCATAGAGTTGACCTCTCAACCTCACCTCAGTCCCATTTAGGTGCTTTTGCAGTGTGAATGAGTCACGTGAAATACAAAATGTGTGTCTTATAGAAGATAACAAATAGATTCCTCCACCCAGTGAAGATAAATAAAAATATTAAATCAAATCTTGACTAGCTGAGAGTCAAGAATTAAAGAAATAAAGATGATTCAAAACAAATGTATAACACAATTACTATTTCTGCTTTGTCAGATGTGAGATGATCCAGCTTTAGAATAGACTCACTGAAAATATCTTTAATTGGGACATTTTTGCACTGGAGGTGATTGAGTGAGTGAGTAGAAATCATTATTCATTCATTTTTTCGTTTTTGTACAGTGTAATATTCATAATTTCCAGTGCAACTACAGTGGATCCTTGTGTTTGAGCAAATATGTTTTGTCAGAATATGAAGATATACAAACAGGTATATTCCTCTCTGACTGAAGAAAGGCTTTGTTTCTTATGTGAGTCAGGTGAGACGGAAGACAAAGTCCATTTTTATATTTACTGCTCTCTATATGATCATTTAAGGACTGCAGAATACTTTTTAGTTAACTGTCCATCTCTGTTGACTTTGTGGGTTTGTGGACTTTCTACTTCTTACTCCACCAAATTTGATTGAAAACTTAAGTTACCAGTTACTTTGCAGATTCTGATTAATAATACACAATATAATCAATCATTAAATAAATTATGATGTATTATTAAAGACTAAGATAAGACATTATTGATCCTTGGGGCTAAATGAACCCAGCAGCAGCTCCATCTTTACCAGCTGCAACATTAAAGTGCATCAATAATTATAATCCAGTGATATAATGTATATTCTGTAATGAGTACTTTTACTGTTGGTACTTATATATTTGGATGATATTCCTTTTTTTTTTAAACGTTTTTAAGTAAAATGTTGAATGCATAACTTCTACTTATAAAACAGTCTTTAAACCATATGGTACTGCTATTGAGTAGCCTAAAAGATCCAGGGTTTCTTCCACCACTGCAAGCTATCATCTAATTTATCAAGTTTGTACACATTAACATTTCAACAACAATTTTATTTGGTCATTTGTACCTTAGCATGTAGCTTAATCGTCCAAGATTAGTGCAGAAACAGCACAGATTCATAAAGAAACCTGACTTACGCTGCGCAGCACAAACGTAGGGGGGGCTTTCAACAGTTGCGTCATGACGTAGCTGGCGGGAGTTGTGACGCTGCGTTTCCTTGTTTTCAACGCAGCGCGGGAGATTCAGGAGAAGAGGCTCGAGTCCGTGGAGTCACCCGGGGAAGCTGTAAGTTGTCAAACTTCTCTCGTCTCAAGTCACAACTAGTTAGATAACTTCTCCGTTTACTCTGAGTTGAACGTGTCACGCTCTAAACACCGTTTATCAATTCAAACCGTTGAGTTTGAATTATTAAAGTCAGGTAATATACATTGGCTGTATTGCTAGATTAACTCAACTCTTCAGCTAGCTACAGAGCCAGCTAGCAGGAGATACTGACGTATTGATTACTGTTCTGCTTCTTCGTTCGTCAGTGTGGTGGTTTGTGAAAATGCCTTGTGAGAGGAAGCCGATGCGCTACGGACACTCGGAAGGACACACCGAGGTCTGCTTCGATGACTCTGGGAAGTAAGTGAACTGTTGTAATAAGTTCCTCAGCTGTCTGTGGCTGCTCATGTTGAGTCAAATGTAATCTACTGGTCACTTGTAAACCCATCTGTCATGGCATGCACATTTATTACAGTATTTTATATTACGGTATTATTGTACACCTAACTTTGAGTTCTGACACAGTCTGTGGTGGTTCATGTGGGCCTTTAAACCCTGAGAACAGACCGGTGTGCATATATGTAATGTGTGTTTGTTTGTCAAACATAAGGTTTTCTGAAGTGCACAAGATTGTCAGTTTTAACCCTGCAGTCTACATGTGGCCTATTCAAAGCATCTTCCACAGAGGTGTTCAGAACATGTCAAAATTGCAGTTTCCCTCACTTGTGATGGAAAGAGGTATTGTCAGTTAAGCTGTGATACATAGCAGGTTACTCTCCAGCTAAAAGCGTAGTGATAGTCGAGACAAGAGCCACAGAAACAATCAGGATGTGATATTTCTGTTGCAGACAGGTGGTTACTAAGCTAATAACTGTATAAACAGTGCTTCTTACATTTGCAAAGTTTTGTATTTCATTAATTTATAATATATGTACTACTACAGAAATGATGCTGGACTGTGCACAGTGAGTGAAAGAATAACACAGGCATGTTGGCAGTAATGTTTTTACTGCGCTATGCTGCAAGTTTTTTGTTTGTTTTTTAAAATCTGGCAGCAAAAACAGTGTTTTC
Source organism: Nannoperca obscura (assembly GCA_036024295.1). Taxonomy (NCBI): domain Eukaryota; kingdom Metazoa; phylum Chordata; class Actinopteri; order Centrarchiformes; family Percichthyidae; genus Nannoperca; species Nannoperca obscura. The sequence continues at coordinate 8,721 of JAVQJL010025351.1, read as the reverse complement.
TTGTTTTCTCACACTGACTTGTAACCGCTGTAAATCCTCAGGTTGCACAGTAGGACAAAAGTAGGATCTGAGGAGACAAAATAATCAGTTTGACTCTTTGTTACTTTTCCTTCTGCTGCAAAACATTGCCCAAATCTGATGATCATGATAAAATTTTCCTCAGGTTTATTGTAACTTGCGGAAATGATGGAGATGTTCGGATATGGGAGAGTCTGGATGATGACGATCCCAAGTTCATCACCGTTGGGGAAAAGGCGTACTCTCTCGCACTTAAGGTTGGTCGTCTGCTGCCTTCTGACAGATTTAGGTTGTGTTGAGATCTGTGATACGACGACTCACAATGTATAGTTAATTTCTACTGAAACTCTTTGTGATGCATCAACACAGGTCACAGCTGTTAGTGGTGGACTGAGATGTTTTCTTTCCTCCACAGAACAACAAGCTGGTGACAGCGAGCTCCAACAACACGGTGCAGATCCACACGTTTCCAGACGGCGACCCAGATGGCATTCTGACCCGGTTCACGACCAATGCCACACATGTCACCTTCAACAGCAGCGGCACGAGAGTTGCTGCCGCATCCAGGTACTTATGATCACTTTTGAAAAACATAACTGGAAGTTCAAAAGCTCACTAATTAACACATCTTTTTTTTCTTTTGTTATGTGGAGCAGTGCGAAGTACATACTGCATACTGCTCTTATTGTAGAAATCAGTCAGAAGTCGGATTGAGTTATTTTGCAGTTTGATAGGACAGGCTTTGTGGTTTCCAGTTTTGGAAAGTGAAAGTCAACAATAGCACAGCTAACGGCAAACTACCGCCAGCACTTTGCATTGTGGGATACAGCAGGTAGACTGGTCCGGTGCATACTGCAGATTTTCCTTTTGTTTGCATACTACATGCTACAATATAGCCAAATCAGTAAGTACTGAAAGTATAGTAGGGAGAATACAGGCCAAAGACTCCAGAAAGTCACTAGTCTGTCCAGAACATAGGTTCAGCTCATGACTCCATGTAAAACCACAAATAGTTGTGTTTACATTTCTGGTTTTGATGGTGCTGACTGACTAGCTGCTTATTTAGGGTTCAGACATGAGAGTGGCATCGGTTTCTAATTGTCAAACTATTCTTTTAAATATTAAGCAACTTTGAAGTTCTGAAACAGCTGACCCTCTCTTCACCTGATTAACATCAGATTTATTTATTGTAAAAATATATTTTTTTGGCATTATTGGACAGAGTGAGGGTGAAGAGCCAGACAGGAAATGGGTGGAGAGAGAAGGACATGACATGCAACAGAGGTAGCCAGCTGGAGTCGAACCGATGATGTTACAGTTATATGGCGTGCGCTGTGACAACTGCGCTACCAAAGAGCTCCAACACCTGAAAACTGAGAAAAGCTGATGAAATGAATGAAATCGGTATAAACTGCTTCAATATATTTAAAGACAAACCTACAGTTACACAGCCTGGCTGGTTTCTACAAAGATTTGTCTGTAACTGTGAAAAAAGGCCCAAACAGTGATGTGATCCTAGAGAAGAACCAGAGCTGAAAGATGACGGGCGAATGTCACTTTGACTTTGTGAAACGATGCACGCCTGCGCCGCTCTGGCTTCTCCTGTGGCGGCCGGCGAAGCTGTCGTGCGTAACGTCTGTTGTGTTCAGTGTCGTGTAAACTATGACTAAACCAGACCAGGATCTCATTAGGTTCAGCGCTGTTGTTCCAGTGCAGAATCAGCTGCACACAGCGAGTGTACCGGAGTGATATTTCCACCTCGCTCTTTGGATTGGTTTATGATAAGTCGTGATGGGAGATAAACGTCTGTTTGCAACCAGAATTGATTTGCCCTAAACAGGTTGATCACAGTGATAAAAGCACAGAGCATGGCGTCTTATTGATGCTGCTATTTCCACACTGGTAATTCCTTTTGAGATATTGATTCTAAAAATCCTGGCATCTGAGGCTGTTAAGTGGATTTGGCATCTGCATTCTGGCAGACGTTGGAGGAAATCAGGATTTTTTTTAGCTTCTCCTGTTCATTGATTTGACAATTTGCACTTGTGTGGGTTCACAGAATCAGAATCAGAAATCCTTTAATAGTCACGCAGTGGAGAAATTTATATTGGTGCAGCAAAAGTGTACAGTGCAGGAGAGAGAAAAATAAGATAACATAAGTAAAAAATATAAATAAGTAACATGGTAAAACAAGTACATGTGATGACACGTCACACTTCTAAAAATAATAAGTACTAAAATAAATTTTGTGCATGGGAAGTAGCAGCCAGTAGTAACAATATTATACTATGAAAGTGTATATATCTATATATTGCACATTGCTGTCAGTATTGCACGACAGTATTGCACGCCAGTGTGGTAGTAGCAGTTTGTGTAGTGGTCTACCAGGGTCCGTGGTGGTTGTACAGTCTGACTGCTGCAGGAAGGAGCTGAGCTGCTCTTTCCCTCAAAAGCCACTCGCTGGCAGTCAGTCACGTTTGAGCACAGATGGCCTGCACACGCCAGTTTTCACATCTATTGTTTTCTTCAATTTCTCTGTTTTCCTCAGCGACTTCATGGTTAAGGTGGTGGAGGTGTCGGACAGCAGCCAACAGAAAACACTCCGGGGCCACAAAGCGCCTGTCCTCAGTGTCACCTTTGACCCCAAAGATGACTTCCTGGTGGGTGAACCGGTTTTCTTTAGATGTCAGAATGCAACACTGAGGTTGTTAGCTGTTTGTGTGCTGGTGATTATAAAGGTTTCGTCTGAAATTAGCATCCACAGATTGGTAGATAATTCTGTTTGGGTTATCCTCTTGACCTTTTTGAGATCACACCTTATGTCCTGCTGCTGCTGCACTTTGTGTTGAATTACAAACTGGGAATTATTTTTATGACCTGAGTTTTAAATTACAACATGACATGTTCATGACAAAAACTGGAAGCCCTGAAACATTGGTGATTGCTCCCGGAGGCAAAATTCTCATTAGACAATAGCTGATGGGCTCCAAGATTGTGCAACTTAAGACTCTCTTAAACATAGAAAACATATGGCGTGAGAGTATTTTATGGAGACAAACTTAAACAATTCTTTACCAAAGAAATCAGTAGTTTTTGGCTTTGATGTTGCTCCTGTGGCTTAGATCCATGTGATATGTTATGGTTGAATACGATCAAAATAATAATTGTTTTCTTCTGTTCACATTTTACTGTCCACTTCAGCAATAGACACTTATTTTTAGAATATGGACAGGAAGTCTCGGTTACATGTTTCAGCTTTTCAGAAAGACTGATACAAGTAGAATATCATCTGGCTGAGACTTTTTAGTCTTTCAAAAGCCACACTGAAATGGGACACTAGTATCATCATCACCACCACCAAATTCCACTGAAAGACTTAGAAATGATAAATTATTACCCAGCTCTACTTGAAAGGTACAGTTACAAATGTGTTATGTTAGGGTGGATAACATTTGACTGGTTTAACCCGGATGACGAGCTGCTGTTCTGCCTTGAAAACAATGACGGGTTCCTAACTCTGCTCTCTCTGTAAGGCGTCTGCTGGCTGTGATGGCTGCGTCGTGGTGTGGAATATTGAGGAGCAGGTACGCCACACATGCGCCAAAAGATCTGATAAACACAACCTTTTTATTTTTGTCTGTTCAGTCTGTCACATGTCGATCTGCTTTGTGTCCGTTCAGACTCAGCTGATCAGCTGGCCTCTGCTGCAGAAGACCAATGACGTCAGTAACGCAAAGTCTCTGTGTCGGCTGGCCTGGCAGCCCGGGACGGCAAAGGTCAGTGACACAGCTCCTGATTGACATCTCCATCCCCCCCAGCACTTCTGCTTCCTCAGCGCAAACCAAATCAGTGATTAATCACTGTAATTTATTGATTGTGATCTAATCAACGTAACAGGCAGAACAGAACACTAACCCTTAAATGTGTGTTCTCTCAGTTTTTAGCTGTCCCTGTAGAGGCTAAGGTGCACCTGTATGAGCGAGGGTCCTGGGATCATGTGAGCACTCTGTCCGATGATCTGCTGACACAGGTGAGGTCCAGGTGGACACGTCGTGTTCGTCATGGTCAAGTCATCTTAGACGAAAGTAGAGAAGTTGAGAAACACGATATGGGGAAAAAAGACTAAGACCAAATGTAAAAAAGCATTCACAGATTTATGTCTCCTCTTTACTCCAGTTTTCTTCCTGCTTCAATCAGGTATTGATTACTTGCAAGCTTTTGTTCTATTAATGATAAGACGCAGAAGACTGTAACCATAGTAGACGAGAGACCATTGTTGCCTTCTCCATCCTCTCTTTCCAACTTGTAGAATATGACATGCCCACTGATGATGTCTTGGTTTGCCCTTAAGATCAAGTAAAACCTGCAGTTTTTTGGTTTCGACTTTTCAGCTTCCGAACCAATTTATTTTTGGTCAAAAGGCTCTGAACGGTTCAAAATTAGGTGTGCGAACTGGAATGGAACCTGTTGGTGGAAAAGGGCTGAGTGTGTAAGCGCTATAAGGACACAGTTAGCTCAGATCTTTTAAAACTGTTTCCTTTCAGATGTGTTATGTTTATCCAAGTGGCATTTTTGATATCCATCAGAGGGTAATGCCAGCTCTTAACACGATTTTCAGTTTGTCTGATACAAAACTGCTACATGTGTCTAGTATCTACCTGCAGACTGTGAGAGATAGTGTTGATCCGTTACCTGTAATTCAAAGGGGAAAATCTGCTCCCTTCAGTGATCACAAAATCAGTTTGAATATTTACTGTATATGTTCTAAATGGCCAAGTGGTTTTCACTTGTAACATGTAAAGCACAGTTTCCACGGCTAAACGTGTATAAAATGAGTGCATAACTGCCATACAAATCCAGAAATAGTTTGAAGCTGATTTGTGTATTGTGCACCTCTCGCTTTGAACTCAATTGTATTGGTTGCGTTATTTTCACGACGCCCTGGACTGTTCTTACTGGAAGCGATGATGTGTTGACTGTTAGGACATTATGAGCTGGCACATTGTTAACTCGCTGAACCACAACCTGCTGCAGCTGCTCAATTACAAGAATTTAACTCTTTGTGCCAGAGGCTCATTAGCCGTGATGTAACTTTCCATCTAAATCCTTTTGTTCTTGTTACCTCCTGTGTTTCCTGCCGTTCTCTATCCCCTTGTTTTCATTCAAGATACATGAATTTGCTCTGCAGCCTTTCATCTGCTGAAGCGTGATGCACATTTTCAGACCAAACATCTGACCTTGATGCAATCTGAAGGCTCCGAAATGACGAACTCTTCACAGACTCAGCGATTTAAAATTATTATTCTTCTCTGTAGCCCGTCAACGTGGTGGCCTGGTCTCCATGCGGCCAGTTCCTGGCAGTAGGCAGCGTGGGGGGTTCACTGACTGTGTGGGACGTGAACAGCAAGCTGTGTGTGGAAAGGTATGAACAACAAGGACGTGCACAGATGTTAAGATCTGTTCAGGGCTCCCATGTGTCCTGGAAAACCTGGATAGTTAACCATTTTTCCAGTCATGGAAAGCTACGGAAGCCAAGAACTGCCGTGCTCGCAAATATATTTGTTAGCTCGTTTTCTCATGATAACAAGTTCATCTATGTCATAGTGTTGTCTGTAAATGACAAGGACCAATCTGAATGTTATCTGCGTAGGATTTGTTTGTATCTCTTAATAGTATTTTATTGTATCCGCACTATCATTATTCTTGCACTGTTTTTAGTTTTTAATCACCTTACATTTGTACTACCTGCACTGTTAATCACCTACATTTGCATCTACTTCGTTCAACACATACTGTATCACAGTGACGGCTCTCTGTAGTAGTTCTGGAAGTTAGACCATCACTTCACAGCTGTGTTTTTGTGTTGTTATTATTATTGTTGTGTCTGGCATTTTCAGCTTTGCAACAGTCACTCCTGATCTCGGATAGACATTACAAGTAGGCTAATAACGAGATGTTTTGTTTTCTCTTGATAACGACATAAAAAGAAATTGCAAGCACGGCCGTTCTCGGCTGCCATAGAAACACATGGATTCAGATTATAAATTAATTATAATGATTTTTTTTTAAATCAACATTAAGAGGAGAAAGAATTGTCCAAGCCATCAGTATAACCAAGTTACAATGATGGTTTGGACAATTCTTTCTTCTCTAACTGTTGATTTTTGTTATTATACTAATAAAGTGAAGGGCTGTCATAATGTCTAAGCATGTAAGAGACAATTTCATAGCCTGCACGTCTTTTAAACCAGACCTCCACAGAGAGGAACAGTGTATGATGATTCGATCCCTGTTTGTCATACCAGCTAGATCATCACTGAAAATGTCCTGGAAAATGATCTCTAGAAATGACTGGGAACCCTGTCTGTTTTATATTTATAATGTTTATATGTTTATGCTGTTGGTTGGAATTGGAAGGGCTTAACATCATCACCACATCTTACTGAAACATGAATGAGGCTAGAGGATTTTAATTTTGTTTTAAAATATGTGATTAGAAAATAATGACTTTTTAAAGGTTAATAATGCTGCATCATGGGTGAAACTGTAATGAAAATTGGTTGAACAAAGTGTCAAATTACTAACCGGTAAAAGGGGCATCTGCATCATCAGCACCTGCTGAATAAAAGTAGAAACACTCGCAGCTTCTGTAGGCTGAAATTGTTGGATGGTGAGTCCGATGTTCTTAGAGTCTCCGTTCTAGACCAAATTAAAATTGTGGTCAGCAATCTTTATGGCAGTCCTCTGTTTTTGTTTTCATATTTATCATGCACAAATGGTAAGAGACTTGGGTAAAAATGTAGAATATATTCTTTTTCTTATCAAAAATATGTTCTGTTCTCTCCGGTTGCCAAATGTTCCTTAAGTTGCATCAAACAAAGTAAAATTATAAAGATTCTAACCTATGGGCCGATATATGCACTGATACTGATATTAACCTTTATTTAACCAGGAAGCCTTCTAAGACACAAGATAGACCTGACCATAATTGCAGCATGTAGTGCTAAAAATGACTCAATTAATTTACAGTAGATCTGTAATAAGCTAAAATGAGCCGGTAAAGTATGTCAGTGTATGGTGGAGCTCTGCTGTTGACTGTAATGTCATGGTAATGTGGCTGGTAGTTGTGTGATAGACTCATCACCCTCTGAATGTGTGGTCAGGTTCATAATCCTGTTTTATTTGATCACAGTTCATAACATCAAAATGTTTGCCAGTTTTAGGATGTTTTTAAGTTCTTGTTCAGCTGAAGAGACAGTTCTGTAGAAAAACATATTTTTAGTTATATTTAGTTTTTAGTTATTTTAGTCTCTCAAATGAAGGTACTGGGGAAAGTATTGTTTTTTTGTATTGGCACTGATACTAGTGTCCATACAATACTTAACAGGGCTATAGGGGCATGAATAAAGTTAACTTGACAGCTGACGCAGTCATTGAGAGGAGCAGTAGACGTTCAGGATCACTACAGTCAAAGCTGTTTGTCTCTGCTGCAGGCAGAAGCACGAGAAGGGCTTCACAGTGTGTGATTTGGCCTGGCACCCTTCAGGTTGTCAGATCGCCTACACAGACACGGAGGGCTGCCTGGGCCTGCTGGACGGACTCAGTGCCTCCACCTCAGACACTAACACGACCAAGGTAACGCTCAGATAACGCAAGATTTAAAGGCTTCTTCTAAATCACATGCACCAGCTGCAGTACGTTAATACACAAAGCAACATTGTTTTCAGCCTCTCTCGGGTCAAAACCACTCCAGTACTGTGGACATTCTCTAAACTTGTACTTGTTGCTTTTTTAAATTCCATTTGCTATGACCAGATCAACATTATATGATATATCCACCATTAACAACATGTTGTCCTGTTGATGCTAAAACATAACTTTCAGGAGGCACCTGCAAAGAAGCCGGCAAAGGACTACGACGACCTGTTTGACGACGATGATGATGATGGACTCATGGATGAAGGACTGAGTGACGCCATCTCGCCAGTTAAGAAACCTGTTGCTGGGGACGACGATGATGACGATGATTTCCTCATGCCTGCAACCGGGCGGGTGAGGAACAGAGGGGCATTCCTGGATGATGAGAACTCACTTGGTGAGAGAGTTTTTCTTTTGTCTGGTGTTTTGTTTGTCTTAACTTGTCATTCCAAATTCTCCCACAGCTGTGATTCACATAATTTTATTATATTTCATACATATCCTGCTTTGACTTGTCACCAGTCTGTATATAAGATAAGATCTTTGTTTATCTCGAGGGAAATTGTAAAAAAAAAAAAAAAAAGTGTAAATATGAATTAACACATCCAAAATATATAGTCAGTGTTGGGGAGTAACTAGTTACATGTAACGGCGTTACGCAATTAAATTACAAAATAAATGTAACTGTAATCCGTTACAGTTCCTAAGAAAAATATGTAATTAAATTACAGTTACTAATCAAAATGTTGGTGATTACAAAGACGTTACCTCCAAATATATTCTTTCGGTAAAAGGATTATTAATTTGTCTCAACAGCAAGGCCTTTCAGTGCTGGAGATTCAAAAATACTTTCCTCATGAAAACAGAAACGGGCTCTAACATTACTGTACAGTGTAAAGTTTGTTTACCAGGTGAAAATGCTGTCAACATCAAAATGCTCCATGTCAAACCTGAGGAAACATCTACAGGTCAGTTCCTGTAACCGCAGTCAGTCACAAAATAAAG
>JAVQJL010025350.1:0-26946 GCA_036024295.1 Nannoperca obscura | reverse complement strand
TATCATTCAGTCATTTCAACATAATTCAACGTTTCAAAGCAGCTATTCAGTTTAGCGATAGCATTTCAGCAGCCAGCATTCACACCGCAATTTCTTCAGAAATTGCCTTCTCTAGTTATCCATAGCATTGTGTTTTTGGCTGTGTTCAAAATGACTTTCTTGTATATTCATTCACTGTTGTAAGTGATAAATACCTGGTACTTTACTCTATAGAGAGCAGTAAATTGAGTTTTTGGACACTTTCATCATTTTGACAAGTGTAGTGTTGATTAACTGTAATTTACACTATGGGAACTACATACACTGTGCATACATTTTACACTCAAATAAAATGGAAGTAAATATAGCTTGCTAAGTAGCAAATAAAGAATGATTTCAGGCACATCACCAACATGCTAAACACTACTTATACAACCATATATAACGTATACTGTTACCTGTATAAATGTATATACTGTAATCTTTTCTGCACCTTATCTACTCGTTGTGCTATGTGCATTGACAATAAAGTTGAATCTAATCTAAAAAATCAATCTGTAGATAATACTAGACTATATTTGTATATACATGCTATGTGTGTAGCATGAAGGAGCAACAACTTGCATTTCATTGTGAAACCCTGTGTTGTCAAATTACATTAAATGAAACTTGATATTAATTTTGAATAAATTACTTGTTGTGGTATATAAGGTCACATTTTAACATATTTTTTTAATATTTTAACCAATGTTTAAAAAAGAAAAGCTGGAGTCAAAGCTTTAAATCTCCTCATATGTAACCTGCAAACCTAATAGTCATTGTCATTATTTTTGGACACATCAATGTTTTCTCGTGTGTGTTTGTTTTTAATCTTCGGTCAGTTATTTCATAATTTTTAGTCAGTTTGCAAGAACAGACGCACACAAAGACACAGACCAACCTTAAGACAGTGCTTGAAGCTGTACGACGGGGTCTTGTCACCATCTCCATGTTCCTCCCTCCGCTTGCAGAAGAGCAGAGCTCTCTCGTACAAGAAGAGGTGTCTCTGCATTGGCTTGAAGCGAGCCAGCTCCTTCATGCGTGTGGGGCCTTTCTTGTGGCTGATCCACACACTGAAAGAACCCTGCATCAATACACGGCCCAGCTCCCAAATGTCACCCTGCATATCATGGAAATAGGAATTTATGTGTGAGCCTTTGTTATAAATATATTCTCTGTAAAAAGTTTATTAGAGCACATTTATCTCAAATTAATTAGAGTTCAGGAATTCAGAGGGTTCAGTTCGTATAAGTCAAACACAGAACAGACTTGGTTCACCTCATATCCTGTGATGGCTATCTGATGCATGGAGTCATTGACTGATTTGAGCAGGTCCAGCATTGCTGTTAGTGCCCCCTGCAGGTCAGAAGTCCCCTCGCAATCTGAACTGTATTTCAATAGTTCCTGAACACGCAAACAAAAGAACAAGCATGTAGGCAAATACATGCACAAACAGATTCATGCAAAAGAGCACACTCTAGTGGTAAAGACTCATAAGTTTAGGAAAAGTAAAGAGGGAAGTCTGAATAAATAGCTATATTATTCAGAACTATTAAACGAGTCTACTGTATACAGGTTTGTATTTAATTGTTTCTGAAAGTGGTTTCTTTGAGTTAATGTATGCCAACAAACTGGCAAATATGGGGCTGTTATGTCAAATGTTTTTGAATTTGAATTTGGATTCTAATGATACAGAGAGACCTAAGAGCAGAATGAAGTATTAGGAATACACTAAAGATATTATTTGCCAATGGTCAAAACTTTGAACAATATATTTTGGTTTAATATGGTTTTGATAACCATTTGCTGCTGTTGATTTCCATCTGACACTGTACTGGCTTTCTGGATTATTTGTGTGTGCAATTAATACCAAACTCATGGAAAATATAGCGTAAAATAGCCTGTCTCACATTCATAATGTAGGTGAGTGGCTTTGTGTGTATGTTTGTGATAAGACACCGCTCTCTATCTAACCTTTAGCAGCAGCTGGTATTTGGTGAGACGTTGAACTGGCTTCAACAGGTAGGAATCTAGGCCCAGTTTGTGCTCCAGTTTTTTTTGACACTCCTTCACAAGGAAGACAAATAAAACCACAGTGAGTGTAATGTTTGTCAATCACAACTTTTTAATTGACACTGTAAAAAAAAAAGTGGAATCACATATTTTTGTACGAAATAAATATTCAAGAATTGTTGTAAATCTCTCCAAAACAGTAAATGAATCAGACAAAATTGCTGAGTGAAATTGAAATCACTGACCTGAAAGAAGGCACAGTCTGAGAATTGTCTCCACAGTGCCTCAGAGCGTGGCTTATTCTGACAGTAGCATTCATACATTTGGAAACTCTCTTTCTGGAGAGTCAGAGAAGAAAAATCTGTTTGAAAAATGATGTACAAATGATCAAAATATAAAGAAGCAAAACAACACAAACAATGATATTATCTCACCCGCGCCAGAAAACAAGCTCCCACACTTTCAGGAGCCTCCAGGCATCCTTCCAGGTCCTGAAGGAAAACCCTGGATTCCCAGAAAGGTCAAAGGTCAGGAATTAGATCTCAAAAGCCAAACAAAGTAACTGAAAGAAACACCATCTTAACCCACATGCTCCCACACAATAATACATTAACTCGCTGTTAGGCCTTAGTGATGAATCCTTTCCAGTGTTTTGCATGTATGTAAAGTACAATGAGGCCCCCCTGCGCGTTGATGTCTCTACACTGTTAAAACTCTGAGTTAGGGGTCGTCTTTCAGTTGTATTTATTTATTTATTTGATTTAAGCAGCACCCTCAGGACCTTTTTCCTTTGTAGTTTGCCTCAGTTTTTTGTTACTTGTAAATTCAGTTACCTGCAACCAATCCATGCACAAAAAAAACCCAAATATATTTGGTTTTATGTTTCTCCTCTTTCCCCTAGAGAACTGGGTCATAACACTATTATAAGATCACACTACAGAAACCACTGTAGCTATCAATTAATCTCTCTCAGTACCACACACCATTTCCCTCTAGGATGGTATATTTAGCAATAAAAATCTAGGAAACATGTCAAGTGCATTTCCTTTCTCATAAAACATTTGCAAAGCCAATTGTTTAAGTAATTTAACTACATGTTAGGCTGTCTGGGCTTTCAACAGAAATAGCATTTGTGGAAAGCTCTCTAAACCCAGCAATTCAGTTGGCAGAAGGAGATTAAATGTAGATGTAGTTAAGCTAAATGGTGGTCGCTTATAGGCAAAATCACAACTCTTTTATTAAGGTTGCATCAAAGGCTTTTATCCGAAGCAGGGTGCTAACCAACCATCAGGAGCAATTTGGGGTTCCATGTCTTGTCCAAGGACACTTTGACGTGTGGAGGTGGGTACTGAACTGCCAACCCTGTGATCCGTAGACAACCTGCTCTACCTTCTGAGCCAAAGCCACCTGCTTAAACACCCTTAAGCTCCTTAAAGCGACAAAGTGTTATACCTTTACCTGTTTCATTAATCATAGATGTCACATTGTGTGAAATGTTCACACTTCAAAGTAAAAGAAAAAAACTCCCTATATCAGTTCAGCTACCCACTGATTAACCACCCAATTGATATTATTGTATATTATTATATTATTATACTGAACAGTCCGTAAACATTGAACTATATATGTCTCCTTACAATGTGTTTTGGATCTTTTGCATACTTAACATACATTCTTGTATTTGTATTTTTAACAGGTCTATGCGTGGTATGAGTCAATAATCACTTGCCTACTGTGAAAATTGTAGATCTCAGGCATGTTTCCAAAGAGAATGTCTCTCTTACTGCGCAGGATCGGGGGAAGAAGCCCTGACAGAGCTGCACTGTCCATCTCGGCCCTGTAACCCTGCAATATTTAATCAAAGCAACACAATGGAATCATTTAACCAACAACAAACTTACAGTACACACATGAAGAAATAAACCATGTGTGTTTTTTTTTCATTTTTATATGTGGCATAAGAATGAGGGCGGGGCGTGTGCTTTCTCACCAGCAGTACTGACAGCAGCTCTTCCACATAGATCCTTTCTGTCTCTATGAGTTCCCTCATCACATGACTGCGACACAAACATGTACACACAAAGGGGGAAGTAGACAGACAGAAAGCCAGGCGGGATCATTAGCACTGAACAATGAGAATCACAGAGTAACTACGATCAAGAGCAGTACTGAGGACAGACAGATGTGTGGACAGATGCCTCTTCCTCACCGCTTCAAGAGATCTGGGCTGTCCTCTCCCTCCAGACTGTATGCCACACAGCTCCGTCTCTCCTGGTAGTCGTGAATTACTTCTATCTGAACACACCACACAATACTGACTCTTTAGAGAAAATGTTTTTTTTATTGGACCAAACAGGAATAATTTTCACTTTTTGGGGGGGGTTCAGTGCAGCTGTGATAGTGATCTCATTTGTCCTTACTTTTCTAGGGTTGGGGCTCTTTCGGGATGCTCTCTTCCCGGGCAGAGAGATGTCGAATGTGAACTTCAAACCATCACCTGTAAAAGCCAGATGATGAGCAGCGGCAGCAGCAGCTCATCAAAGTGTAATTCACATACAGTTTATTCCCATATGCTCTGATGAGGCATACTGAAGAGATGGCTGATTTAAGCACCCACACTAGATCATTATTTTTTTTTTATGACTTTGTGCACAGCGTGAACACGATGGCCTCAAAGGAATTTGCTTGCCCTGTCTTTGACCTTTTTTTATTCCTCAGTTGCTTAAAAAACAGGCATTAATCATCCGTGATCGACATTTGATGTAATCAATGATAATAGGTTGCCTGCTCTAAAGGTGTGGCCTGGAACCAGTATGTAAAAAATGTAAAAAATCTAAAGCAGAGTTTGGCACGACTGTCCGTGTCCTTTTGATCCTAGCGGCTGAATCCTTACATGATAGTCCAAGCTCATCTGAGTCTTGTGCCCTTGCACGTGCCATGTTACATTCATCGGTGGTATGTGAGTATGCATGTACCGCGATCAAATCAATCAAAATTAATTACATTTCCCTTCATCTCCTCTCTTAAATGGCCGATGTCCCGAGTATCAAGGAGTGCCTCACAGGGGTTCATGATCACTTTCATTCTCTTTCTTGTTATTACTCTCATTAGTATGGCTTCATGTCATGGAGAACAGAAACCTTAAAGACATGAATGGACAGAAAAAGCCTGTTTATCATTCAGTGGCCCAATAGATACATTCAAATAAAAAACCCACTAGATAACACATACGGTGGTAATTGGGAACCAGTGCATATGGTTAGCTTTGTGCAACCACCCGTGAGACATAGAGGGAGATGAAAGGTCCTTTAATGTATATGAACCACATATGGTCGTATAGCAGCTATTCTTACTAAGATAGCAGTCAGGTATTTCCCAGTAGACTGATTAAGCCTTCAACCCTTGTTATAGCTTGTTTGTCAAGCTGGCCCGCTAACCATAAAGCACATTAATGATGTGTTAATGTAACCATGGTGCCTAAAGGAAAGTTACAAGTTACATTGGTGCCAGGCCATAAGGGCTGGGACGAAACCCCATACTGGGCCTGGGAAACAGGGAAGAGTGGGTAGGGAGGTAGTTTATTTGTAGAAAGTCTACTGTATATGCTGCAAACTAGGGCAGCTAACTAAAGATAAATGCTGTTTAATTGACTGTAACATCAAGACAAGATAATTCTTTTTTAAAGTGAATGAGCTTACAAAATCTGTATTTCAACAATGATTTTTTTCTTTTGTGAATGATTGTGCATGTGAATGTGTGTTTGTTCTGTACCATGCTTGGGGGAGAACAGTGGGGACTTGGAGCGTGGTGGGTTTTCAGGCCTGGGGGCCACCAGTTGGACCGGTCGTACGTGTTTATCTGCCAGCTTCCTTAGACAAGCCTGTCGGTTCTGGATCATCTGCTGCACTGCTGCATGCTTCTCAAACGTTTCCCCTATCTGGGGCTAACAGAGTGGGTGGGTGGGAGGGGTGAGCGACGACACAGAGGTAGGGTTTTCAATTGTGTTGTCAAATCCACAAATAGCAATTATATTGAGAAACATGGAAACAATGGCAACAAGTTCACACTGTATACCAGACACCTGTAGGTTTAAATCAGAGCTTCCCAAGTTTTATTGCTCCAGTGGGTGGTAATGTTGGATGCATGGAATTCTTTTCACGTAAAAAAATTACTGTGGTCACTGACCTGCAGCTGAGGTGTGATGACAGCCTCATACTCAATGGCCAGGATGTCAGGTCCTGAGCTCAGCATAGACGGCGCCCCCTCCAGGAACCTCTCAATGTCCCTCAAAGCAGCCTGAGCCCCCTCCTTGGACTGGAACTTATCGACTAGCTGACTGGCCAGCAGATATGCTGCATCGTCGCACCAAGTTTGGGCCTGAAGGTGGAGAACACATATCACCATAAAGGAGTTAATGTTATCATTCAGCAATGTGTGTTTGTGTGTGTGTGTTTGTGTGTGTGTGTGTGTGTGTGTGTGTGCGTGTAGATGCACATGTCTCAATACCTGTCCAAGACAAAGCAGCAGCTGGTGTGTTTGCAGAAGACGAGTGTGTTTGGTCTTGAGAGCAGCATTGAGTGTATCACAGTAGTGGCGAAGCTCGTTGCAGCGCTGCATAATAAGAGCCACGGCATAGTGGTGACCGGCTGACAGCTGGTGTCCATGGAGGATGATGATCTGAGCTCGAGCCATCACCTCCTGATAGAGCCAACAAAGACACACAAGAAGGATGGGTCAATTATGTTGGACTTACTGTGATCACTGAGACCTTCCAGTCCTCTGGCGCCCACTATATGTATAGCATTTGTGGCAAACCTGATCTGGTACACACTGCCTGTTATTGGCAGTCTGATTGGGAAACACTGACCTGTGCATTTGATTCCAGACTGTCCAACCTTTTGAGAGCCTGTTCAGTTTGAGCCAGAGTGTCGACAGATATGGACAGCTCCCTCTCCTGAGCCATCAGATGCCCCAGACACAACTCCATCTAAACAGAAAACCCACACCATCAGATATACACAGACTACTTAGAAAAACAGCACCAGTCTAAAGCCAGCCTGGAGGCTTTACAACCCCCATTTAAAGTTGAGCCTGAGGATCTCACACAAGATATCAAGTGCCCAAAATGAAAAGATGATACCTACGGTGGCCCTGAGGGTCAAAACACGACATTTTCATGATCACATGCTATGTAGTGAGTGTGTGGTAAGCATCACAAGAATTTGGCATTTATAAATGAAGGAAGCCTTGGATTTATGACTGTATTACAGTCCTTTTATCTGTTTTTTTGGTGTTTTAGTTATTTAACTGTATAGCTACTGTTTCTATGGACACTGAGACAACAGCTATGCGCACAGGTAGGAAAGGAGAATCATCTGACTGTTTAACAGGAACCATGTTACCATTTAAAATGAAATATTTACACGTATTTAACTCAAACTGTTGTTCCTCACACTTTATTAATGATCAATAGCATCTGGCCCTAATTATAACTTTTCCTGCAATAATATTTGAGACTACACATGGGTACAAACATAGTTGACAAGAAAAGTTGTTTATTTAAGCATACTTTGAAGGTCATCTAACTTAACAGGTCAGGGCTGAACTCCCAAACCGCAGCTAAGTCTGTTTGTCTCTGCCGCTGTTTGCTCACGTACAACCATGGATGTAACCTGACGTTAGCTAGCTGTTATGTATTAGCAAAGGTTAGCGCTCCACGCCAAAACAGTGACAGAAAGTTGAAACTGAACAACTGACATCATAAAAAAAACTTGCTGAAAAAGAGTGTCATGAAGAAAAAAATCTAAACATTGTTATTGAAAAACATCTTTCCGATGCCAAACTGTCACTGCTCTGGCTCCATACAGGTCCAGCTTGCAGTTTTGCAAAATTCCCACAATTTCTAGCATTAGCATCGTAAATAATGTCCATAATGTTACCCTGTCATGAGAATTTTTTTTTAAAACTGCAACGAGTCAATCAGGAGTTCTGCTGAAGGTAGTAAAGTTACAGCACAAAAAAAACTTTGAAAACTTAACTTAAATCAACAAAATAACTCCTCATTTAAAGTTAGTAAGGCTCTACAAATTTTGTGTTTTGCTTAATGTCGTTGTGTTTTGTGTAATGTCGTGTTGAATGAATGTGTAGTGTTTTGACCATCAGGGCCACGGTGGAGGAGTGTGAAAATAGGGGCCATGCATGTGGAAATAAACACACAAAAACATACACTTGGACGCATGGCAAATATATGGAATCGTTACCTCCTGAAAGCTTTGCTCATATCTGAGCAACTGCATGTACTGGTGGAGTTTCAGATGATGCTTCTCAAAGAAGCCATCGAAGGCTGACTCCATGTCTCTGAGCTGGGCGAGAAGCCTGAAGAACAAAGAGACCATAGATTTCATTCATTTCCACCATGAGGCGCTCGTTTTAGGTTTACACTTCAACAATATGAAGGTAAATTGAAGATTTTTTCTTGAGCCACCTGCTTCTGTGGTATTTCACAATTTGACTTTTAAATATACTTTTTTAGCAATTACTCTAAGAAAAGACAAAGTACAATGGCTGCTTGAAGATGTATTACCTCTGTACTGTCTCCCAGTCCAGCCTAACATCCCACTGGGAGTCATTATCCTTCCCAGAGTTCTCCAGGCTTGCAAGAAGATGGCGACCCTCTTTTGACACTGACCTGATGGCATCCTGACAGAGGAACATTTACATCATAAATGAGGACCATTCAAAATATTACTCTAAAAAGGACTACTAGATCAAATATTAATATTGTGGTAATATTAACAAATGCATCTCATATGAAAACATTTGAAGCCTTACTTTGAGTTTCCTGTACTTGTCAGTGTGAGACTCGAGGAGACACTCGATGGCTTTGCCCTCATCAGGCAGCTCCGTCTCTGCCAGCTCGGTGCCAAAGCCCTGTAGCATCTGCGCAATGTCTTTGACTGTAACAGCAAAACTTTCAATAGCCTGTGGTGGAAGAAGACACAGAAACACTGTAATACTGGTGCTTAGATGATTTATGGAACTGTAGAAACTTTGTGTAGTGAAAGGAGAACAACATGTCGCTCATTGTCCTTTACATACAAAGCTCTCAGTGGATTTCTGACAGCAACAAGGCACCCAGACTTCAGTCAAAGGTACAGCACAGCCACCCAAATGCATTTCAACATCACACTGGACAGGTTTGACAACTCTGAAGCACTTGTGTGCATTTCCTTGTGTATTTAATATTTTTCGATATATGTTGAATTTTCAGCAGCAGCTTATCAAACTGGTAAAAAAAATTATATTGGCTGAGTCATATGGGTGAACCTCAGAAACTAATAGAAATTGTTCCAGAATTGATTTGAAGCTTACTGTTCGTAAAACAATCCAGTCACTATGACAATAGTCCAAAGTGCCTCCAAACTCTGAAGTCAGCTGGTTCTCATCGATGTAGCGCAGCAGGTCTGTGACAGAGCTCAGCATCACCACCTAAAGGTGCAGACAAAATCTGAGACCCCACAAAGAACACTTTGGCAAAGAGTGGCGTGTTTCCTTTTTTCCTTAAATTGTATGTATATAATTACCTAGTGTACTTCACAGATTAAATTAATACATATTAGAAACATCCTAGGATAACCTGCTTTAGTATAATTTGTTTGAAATGGTAAAAATGAAATCAACATGTGTGTTCTTGGCTGCGTCCACCACAGAACATTTGACTCATGGAGATCAGGTGTTGTAACAAGAACGAGGTGTACCTTGTTGTGATGTGGGACATGTTTGGTAACTGAGGAGGAGCTGCCTTACTGGCATCTTGAGCATGAAGTCCTCTTGGCTGAAGCGAAAGCCAATATCAGTAACAGTGCGGTGGAAGAAGCTGGTGGGTCGGAGAACCAAGACCAGGTGGAGGTTCCCAGGAAAGGAAGCCTTGAAGGGGAAAAAGAGCTTCACTGTCATACTGATGGTGCTTGCACATGGAGGAAGATTCAGTATAAAACTTTTTTTTTTTAAACTTTAAACTCAGTGTGACGCACACAACCAACATCATCTTTTCTAACATCTGCACTCTCACACAGTGCAACATAGATATAACTCCTCCATGCATACTGGCACAGGAAGAGATGAGAGCTGAGAAAACAACATAAACAGGCTCACATCCGACAGGAGACACTGCGGGCAATTACTGTCACCCTAATGGCTTCAACGTTCACTCACTACACCATTTGCACACATGTCATATGCTGCTTTTTTTTTTTTTATCTCCAGGTCGTTTGAGGTGTGACTGTGTAGGAATGTCTCAAGACACACTGGTTCTATTGCTACTACAGTATATCTGCAGCCGAGCCTGGGAGAACTGCAAATAACTACTGTGGCATGCATTATGGTAAAATAAATCAACAAAAATGAAACTAAAGAAGTGAATTTTATATTTGATCGACAGTGACTTCCATCTTTACATCCTGTATTTGCACGTGACGCAACCTCTGACATTCATCCGTCCTGGCGGGATCACTCAAGCTTCTCGTTTCAGCGTAAACACGCGTTAAAAATGATTAGGTGCCGTTCAGGGTTTCACACACAGCCAATCGCGTGACGAAGCAGAATCCCGCGCTGCACCGCAGTGCTACACCCCCCCCCAGCAGCCTCAGCCGGTGCCACTGCCGCATTCACCCTGCCCGCCCAAAAACTTCCCCCCTAAACTCTTCACACGGTGAACGCATCTACTCGGCAGCTCTTTACCGGGCTCCGGCGGATCTTCGGTATTCCCCGCCGGCAAAAACAATCAGCCATGGTGTTAGAAGCCATCTCGGTTCAATGTAAGTTCCCGCCCGTCCGATGGAAATCGGTGCCAAGCGTGTGCGCAGCTCCCCTCCGGCCGCCTGACCACAGCCGCAGCGCTGCTGCTGCCGCCTGCTGCCTCTCAGACGGAGGGTGGCAGCGCCGACTGCAAAGTCTCCCTCCCCATCCTTTCCTCTCCTCTGCACATCGCGTCATCACACCATTTTTTTTTTTGGGGGGGGGTTGTTTTTTGCTTAGTCATACATTTGCAGCAATATGCAATGGGACAGTTAGTACAGACGGAATGTTTAGGCCAGTCTTCAAAGTAAACACCACACGGATTTATGCGCCAAGCCGAGAGCCCCGTTGATTGCATGCGATAATAGTCATTTGATCTGGATGATGTCTGGGTGTTGCACGGGTTTTCAGCACCATGGACAGCAACTCATAAATAAAGCAGTCTATATGCACAGCCACGTTGCAGCAGTCTTTCATATAGATGCAGAATATTGATTAGATACAACATGTAATGGCATTGATGAAATGAAATATGAAACTCACTGCTATCTTGGCAAGTGCAGTTTTGATGGAGGCCCATGTATCCAGTCTGCGGTCTAAAATGATGATAAATTTGACTCCAGGTTGCCTCGTTCTACAAGAAAAGAAAAAAAAAAAGGTAAATAGTTGTAATGTCATTCGGTGCAGTCATAGAGAGTCTGGTGTTTTAAAGCTATCAGACAGGAACCAGTCAAGAGCAGTCAGATCAAATCTTACCCAACTGTAAATTCATGTAATTTATAGTTGCCTTTACAATTACACACATTAGTTCTTTGTCGTATAATTCACTGCAACGGCACATGAGGGGAAACGGATCAAATGTAAACTTTCCTAATCTCTCGGGACAGTGAGGTTTGGACATAGAGGGCATCAGTAGGACATCTGACACAGCGAGCTGAGGAGCAGCGCATGCCAGCTGTGCTCAGAATACAAGTGCGGGGCTTTTGGTGCACTGCAGAAAGGGAGAGGGAGAGACTCAGACAGGAATAGATGAAGGAGGACGCACCGAGGGATGAGAGTGAGGTATGTAAAGACTTTGGCTAATGCTTCCTCTGGAATGTCACTGAAAGCTGAGTATTCTGGGAGAGTGACGATGACACTGGAGTCTTCCCCACGGCCCCCTGGGAAAAAAGTATACAGGCAATCATTTACAAACATGTCTAGATATGCATTTAGAGTGCAAAACATTAGGGGAAGTGAGTCACTTTAGTCAGTAAAGGCTTATTAAACAAGGCCTCACCTGACAGGTATGCCACCTGTTTCTCTATGTAGCCTCCCACCTCCTTCATGCTTACAGGGACAGTCACCTCTGGAAGAAGATACACAAATTATAACAATTAAGGGCTTGAGTGTACTGGAAAACTGAGGGTCTCCTACTATGAACCAAATATTACTTTAAATTCCCAGTTGATGCACAGTGCATTTTTATGCTACTTAATTTCTTCAAAGATGGAAATTGTAAAAACCTATCTACCATCTTGAAGAAGACAATCACAGCTCAAAACATTGTCGGTCGTGTCAACATAAAATTAAATAAAAATTGTGAACCTCCACCTGGCATTTCTCCATCTGTCAGTCTTTATTTTGCACGTTGGCTTTTTAATGAAGTCACTTGGCCTAAATAATGTTTCAAAGGCTTTTCTACCGTGACAACCACTTTTCTACTGATGTTTTGACATAAAAGTTTTCACATTTAAAGACACCTCCCACCTATCAGCTTTAATGTGAAAATAGAGATTTTTGCTTCCTTAACTGATGCTCCCGTGATACTACACAGCAGATACTGTAGCTGTATATGCTGCCTTACTGTGGCAGATGCAAATCCTGCATGTGGTGCAAGTAGGACAATGACATCATTAAAACACATTAGCTCTTATACCGTACAGCATCTGAAGTGATGTTGATGTAGTATAGTAAGTGTATGTAAATGCTCTGCAGTTCATACATCTGCCATTTGATGCAGCAGGACTCGTTCAACTGTGTGTAGAAGACACTGACCTGTGCATCATGTTGAGACTGTTTACACATGCTCACATCGCGTTTACAATAGATTTAATGAAGCTATGGCCTTTCAGCCAATTAAATCCAGTGAGACAGAGTATAACTTCCTGTTCTCTCCAAACAAGAATTATTAACAACAGACACAGGAAGGAAAATATGATATATTATAACAGTATTGAGGCGCTAACTCATTTACTAATCTAAATGTCTCTGCCCCTGTTCAGAAGTTTTTGCAAGAGATGCTCACAAATCAGCATTTCCTGATATCCATAATGAATAGAGACATTAACAAAGAATTGGAGCAGAGGAACAGAAAAACAGCAATCAAGGAAAAGACGAGAGGAGGTGGTGTTATGTTCCATGCCTCGGCTGCAGTAATAGTGTCCGTGAGGCTGCCAGGGAGCAAATAATGAGCTCTACTGGTACCTGCTGAATATTTGATGTGTCTCTGTAACAGAGAGGGGCTGTGCCATGTCGGGTCAGAGCAGGACCAATGGTTGGACTGATCACACAAGATGCAGCGTAAAGTTACCGTCACACTGGAATAGTTGTATAACCATTTATACCCTGTGCCACAAGTCCTTCAGGAAGTCGAGACAGGTCTCAAATAAACAGATGTAATGTCATGTTAGTTATGTCATTTTGTTAACATTTTCCATTGGGATAACTGTAATATACAGGCATAATATGCTGTGAATTATTTCTATGAAGATGATTTCTATGAGATGAATGTAGAACAGTCCAGGATTCACAGGGTTTATGTAAGTGAAGTACTTTTGGCAAAGATGCCAATGATAAAATCTGATAAACAATTTATTAGAGCGGTTCTGAGTGCACCAATGTTGATGTAAAGAAAATAAAAGTGAACACACTGCAGACCTCTACTGCATGTGATCAAAGGAAGGGCAGCTTGTGCTGGAAACTGCAACGCTGGTAATAAACTAACTAGTTTGTGGAGATAGTGTACTATCCCTTCATCCTGCCCGACTACCAGCCCATCCCATGATTGAATTCATTTAAGGACACTGTCAGATGAAATGCCTTATGGTCCTTCAATCCTACCTTGTGACCAAGGACGCACAAGTAAAGGAACCATATAAAGTATAAAGCACTGTTTAACATATGCTTAAAGTTCATACAACACAAAAATATATTCAGAAACGAACAGATCCCAGTATGCTTATTAGATGCCATTTCGTTCAGGAAATGCTGTGGTTCACTTTGACGTGTGTCATGATGTTTCCAGGTGACATGAAGGATAGTGTCTGGCAGGCGAAAGTCAAAGAACCTCTGTTTGCGCCTCAGGTTCTTACACAGAGAAAGAGGAATGTTTGTGTGTGGATGGAAACAGAGATTTGCTGCCAGTCAAACAGATCCAGACTCGGACCAATCCTTCCAATCTACATATAAAGCTGAAGACAGGGAGCTTATCTGTGTTGTCCAAACACTGATAACCATCTATACTGAGCATTCACCACACCTGTACTTTATTATGTTTTATTCTTCAACAACAGTAAATCACACCGGATTTTATTAGCCTTGTTGACATGTTGAGGCTGTTTCAACATGGCTTCGGCCTGAATATTAACTAAAGTGTTATGTGCAGATAAACAGCGATTGGTCTTTTCACAGTGACTCAATATAATTTTCTATACTGGCTGACCGGTTCATGGCACAGCGCCACATTTTACTCACAAAGTACAGCGAATCTTAGTGAATCATACAGAATGACAGCAAAAAGAGGATGGTTTAAGTGTAGCGAGTACACACACCCAGCATGGATGTATTCAGTCAGATCTCTTAGAGACCCAGAAAGCAGACACATGTAATCCCTTGCAGAGCAAGAAATCCCTCTTACACATACAAACGTTTTCATAGTACACAGTGGCCTAGCCTCATACTGCTTTTAGGTCATGAGATATTTTGCTAAACAAAGCTTTCCAGGCTAAGGGGATTAGACTGGTGGGTGGCTGCATTCTGATAGAAAAGGGTAGAAGTAAATTGTGTATTATAGCCGCTGGGATACATGAAAACTAGATTGGTTTTAGACCAGAAAGGCCTACATGGTAAACCCTAGACAAAAGCCTCACATATATTTGGCTGGGCAGCACTCACGCCTTCGGTGTTCACACTTTCAAGCACCTGTGACCTGTGCTTACTGCTAGTTACTGCTGGAAGCAGCTGAACTGTCAGTTGATGTCTAAGCCTCGAAAGCAACAAATGTATGAGCACTGAAAGCAGTTAAAGTGTCGTTTGAAAAGTAAGCAATGAAAGAAGTCAAAATTTCTGCTAAAAACTGAAGTGGAGTTGAAATGTGTGCACTGTGAATAGCTGAAGTGTAGTCTGGTATGTTAGCAGCAGTTGAAGTGTCATTTGAAGTGTAAATGTCAGTCGACCGGACGGCAGTCGACATGGCAGTTGGAGTGTAGTTGAAGGGGCAATGGAAGGAGGAAAATGTTGCCTTAACTGGGCTATGGGCTCTTAGCCTTTGTAGTGTTTAGTGATTCATAATGAATCTATGATTATTGTTTCATACATAATCACACCCTGTGTTCTTTATGCCCACCACTGCATCCCCTGTAAGCAGATTACGACAAACCCAGAGAGCAAGACTCACATTTCACAGAGAGAGAAACAAAAAGTCACCTTGTATAAATAGAAACTTAGCAGTGGCCTTTTCCCTGTTGCCTCTGCTACCTACAAACCACAGCCCTGGTACAATGAACCCACCGGAGACATAAAGAAGCAAAGGCCCATCAATTAAACAATAACTCAAGGCTGCCAAGATCCCAAAGTAATTACATTATCCTCTGGAGGAGGCTCCTCCATGGAGCCGTCAATCACATCGGGTGCTATTTCTGTCTATATCTTACCTGCATCAGTCCCTGGAAAAATTATATTTATATTCATTACATTATTGTACTTCTTCAGTACTAAACTTAGTTGCTACTTTAGGATAACAAGTGTTATACGTGTTACAGTTAATAAGCCTTGTAATTCATTACATGACACAAAAACCTACCCTGAATAATGAAAGCTGCATTATGAACATCCGATTTTTTCCTTTGAATGGGTAAGTTGATCATCAACAGCATGAATTTTTCTACCATCACTGTCTCACAATGATCTACAACCTACTGTCTACAGATATTCAGGCTACAAATCATTAGTTTGGATAAATATCTATCCATCTGTGACAGCTTAAAATAGCTGACATAATCCCTGCAATGGCCCACTGTTGGAGTAAAGCTGCAGGAACTGGCACATCAATAATACTGACTAACCTAAGATACAGGGTGCAGTTCTTCCGTTATCTGCCATAATGGGTTTCAGAAGTTACAAATGAACACTGTAAATCAAACTTAATGGACTTCTGTTACAGTGCATTCTAGTTTTCTGTCTGCTAAAGTGTGCTAAGATATTTAGTAATGGGAAATATTTGAGCACATACAGGATTATGTTCAAAAGCCTACTAGTAGCTACCGGAGGTTAAATGAGAACTATCATCATTGTGTGTACTCACGCTGCAGAGTGCTCTCTAGCTGAGAGCCAGCCTGCAGAAGGTAGCGGTAGCTCTCCATCTCCTCCTTGGACTCTTTCGCCGGCTCTCTCTCCTCCTGCAGCGAGGCTGGGCCCATTCCCTTTGTCTCCGACACAGGACCAGTCTGATAGATCCAATGTTGTCGTGGGAGGTACTGATAGTAGTCCAGGCCTCACATCCTCTTCAGAGTCCTATAGCCCTGCATAGTGTCCCTATATAGAGGCTGGGAGCTACAACAGGGAAACTAATGCCCACCTGCCTCTGCGGGTCCAAAGATCCAGATGGGACAGTTCCCAGAGGCTTCGGCTGTATCTTCCTGACCTTGAGCTGCATAGAGTGCCTCCACATGAGCAGCAGTCACAACAGAAGACCACATAAGCAGAAAACAGTGGTTTGCTGTCCTGTTGTTTCCCAGACTGTGTGCGATGTGTTTTTCCCCTCATACACACACACACACACACACACTAGGGCCGGCAGACTGTCCTGCTCGCAGCAGCAGTCAGCTACTTCAAAACAACTAGGGCTCCATCTGGCCACTGCTGTCTGTCTCTCTGTTGCCCCTCCTCTCTCTCTCTGGGCTTTAGTGCGTCAGCTCTGCACTGTGCAGAGCTCAAGAGTCGACTCTTGACAGACTGCCAACTCCCTCCCAACTTTTCCACTCACTTCACACTCCTTCACGCTCCTTTTTGCCATTTTCTATGCCTTCAGTATAATGCTGACTGTACTACAGTAGCCTGGATTGTTAGCTGCCTGGCGGCTGTGTTCATGTCCCCACTTTCTCCAGCTTCACTAATATAGATGCACACACAGTGGAGAATAGATCTATTGTAAAAAGAAAATGAAAATCTACCACACCCTCAGCCAACAAGTTTGGCCCATGCGAAGCACAGCCTTTAATATACAACAATCACATTCAAACAGAAGAACAAATATGAAAGGGTGTCATTGTGTACATACTGATACAGAGGCTTTCTCAACTCAACTCCCCACTGCTCAGCCCACAACTACTCTGAATGGATCAGTGCTCATTATCAGCAGAGACGAGAGTGGAGAAAACTTGTATATGCCTGTATGTAAACCTCTTCTACAGTGACTCACACTGCTTGATGTTTTCTTGAAGTGTGGCCAAACATGGAGCAGTGCGAGAGCAGCAGCACTCCGTTCTGATACGCAGCCACTCAGCTGATCCAGCTTAGCCTCTCAGCCATCTCATTACTGCGCAGCATCTGCTTAGTGTGGTCAAATGCACACAGACACACTCACATACACACACTCCAAGCCGCCCACACAAACACACATCAGACAGAACCTGCTGATATAACTGGCGGTGTAACAAAAGCACTATAAGACATTGGTTTATCTTCAAAACATTCTGCTTTATTACAGAAAATCTTCCGATTTTGAATATACTAGTTTCAAAGAGGTACATTCAGCTTGGAGGTTTGGAGTGTTGAGGCTGGAGACCCAACGGGCGGGAGGTGGCGAGGTGTCCCTGGCTGCATGACACAGGGCTGCTGAGGTGCCTGAAGATGTCCACCGCCACCCCTAAAGACATGGGCAGCGTCCACAACCACAGAGCCTCTCGTGCTTTTTTTTTGTTTGTTTGTTAGGGTTTTTTTTGACATTTAGATTTTCTTACAAAAGTGGCTGGAAAAAGGTTGCATTAAAAATACAATCCATTCATTTATACTTCATTTAGACAGGCAAACAAAATTAGATTTCAAGATATTTTAAGCTCTGAAAATAGCATCTCTGATGTCACTTAAAGGTTTGTAATTTTCTAACAAAGCAGGCGGCCCCTCTCAGTGTGTCCTCTTGCATCTGATATCACCGGCAGAGTGCAGTCTGGACGTGACATGTCACGGAGTAAAGAACAGCCTCCCCCTCTTTCCTAACCTCAGAAAAACAGACTGTCTTAGTAGAAAATGACGCTCAAAGGCATGTTAACATTTCTATTGGTTAAAAACAAATCAACATTACCTACATTTTTTACATCTCAATTTGGCGTTATGACTGCATGTGACACTGCAGAAGCACTGTATGAGATATGTCAGGCTACTGACAGTGCTGCGGTTATTGTTTGAGCCAGGATCAGTGAAGTAGTAAACTATAAAATCTCCATAGTCACAGATTATGTAACACAAAACCATAATGGTTAGTGTCAGTTAAAATAACCTGGCCAAAGGGGTGGGATTGGTTGAGAGGTTGATTTTGAGATGCTGGGAGTGTATTTTTTTTTTTTTTTGGGGGGGGGGGGCGGCCTGTCCTTGCATATATGACATATAATATCAAATGGGATTGGCACGGGCTCACATCAGGGCTGGAGTAACACTAACTTAAATGGCATAAAGCTGACCAACTCTCCACAATAAAAAAAATGTAAAAAGATTTACATAATAAAAAGTATAACATTTGTGAGGAAAATTACACGTGACAATAAATATGCCAAATAGACAATAAACATTTGTAGGAGGGAAAAAAACCAACAGAAGAAAATATTAGAAAAAAGTATCTACAAGTGTTTGAAATCGTGCCATGTTTAAATGGAATGTATGAAGCACTACATACAAGAAGTTAAAGGAAGGAACAAAAGGCAAACCAGTCCACTCTATCATCCCGTCTGTCTGCACATTTGACCAAAAAACAGCAGGAGAAAGGAGTGTAGAGCCTCACAGTGGCATTAACTATGTTGACTCTGCAGGTCTGGAGTTGATTTTCTTTACACTTCAGCTTCAGGCTGCCTGAGAAGAATTATGCAAACTAGATAATGGGTAATGAAACATAAATACCTCATTTAGGCTTTAGTGCATGTATGTCTAGAACATGTGTGGTTATTTGTGTGTATTGTTCTCATCTATCCGATATGTGTGCACATGTGCGTGTGCTCAGGCATATTTTCATGTGCCTTAGTGACCGTCTACGCAATAGAACAGGAACCAGTCTCCATAATAGTGCAGGAAATTTCTAACCAAACTACATCAACAAGGTTCAAGTAATCCTGGTTTCCATGACACACAGGCATTTCTGGCTTTTATCAACCAGTACAGTCGCACGCACTTATGCAACACACGTATACACACACACACTGACTTGTCACTTTCAGAATCTGACCGCATTACGTTCATCTTTTTGGCTTTGAGCAGAGGCTGTCATACATTTTTAAGCTAGATACAGTACAGCATATATATATTAATAAATTTTTCTTAAAATGGACTTAAATTATCTCTGAGTTTGGAAGATTTAGGCCATGCTCCGAACAATGTTTCATTGCCAGCATATGCATCTCTAATCTAGCGCACGCACGCGCGCACACGCGCACACACGCACACACGCACACACGCACACACACACTTTGGATTGAGTGGTAATATGGCGTCCATTAACCCCTCTTAAACCTTGGTATTCAATAGAGAATGCAGATTCATCATTGGAAACCAATAATCATCTATAACCATTAAACCCTTCTAACAGTCTGTTTGCTGCTCTGAGCAGAACTGAAATCACCTTCAGTAACTGTTAATTATATTTGGACCTGTGGATGGGTGTATTTTCTGAAAACATATGATGGTCACTTAAAGATAACCCCTGAAAAGCTTAATAATTGTAAAGTAGTATAACCGCTGAGAATGGGACCTTTATGTCTTTGCAGAATACAGTGACTGGACATCAGGGGAGTGAAGCATTCTTTTGAGCCTTTGTTCATGCAGGTGAACCATTCTGTGGATACTACAACTGCTTGTTAAAACACAGCAGTCGGGTAGAGCAACTTACAAGGCGGCTGTGTATGCATTCATTTGTAAGCTAGTATTAAAAACTTTTTTTTTTTTTAAAGAAGTCAAAGAAAAAAAAAAAAACTCATGCCCATCATCCGAATAGATATTTTTTTTTAAATAATGCAGGGCACTGCTCTGCAGGCATGCGTGGGGGTTTAGGAGCTGTTGGGATTGGGCAGAGAAGGACGGAGCAGAGAGACTAGTCAAAAGACTGCTAAACCCCTTTTTATCCCTTCCCCCCGGTCAGCACATCTGTTTTTCTTCTTCTTTTTTCCCCGCCTCTTCTTCTCCTCCTCTTTTCAGATCAGGCATGATGGCAGACAGCTCTGACCCGACTTGCACAGGGACTCTGAAAGTGGCTGATTCCACTGCTATTGTAAGTCCTTGCTGCCTTTCACTCGCGCTCCTTTAGGTGCTTGTAGGATAGTGGTGTGACTGCCGCAATCTGTAAAAGCACAAGCAGACAGATTTTACTTTAATTTTCTTTCATTGTGAGCTTGTACAAACATGAGGAAGAGGGCGAGATGTCTTAAAATCAAAATTGTCAGAATAAACAGTGACTGGCCACAAACCACAATACATAAAAAACACTACAGATTACACCTTCCCTGCCACCAGAGACAAGCAGAGATTAGTTAAGGAAATGCTCCAAATTTCACCCAGGTTTTACTGATCTGTTGAAGCTCAGCAGGGACATTGGGGAGACACAGAAAGTTAGGTTTGTCTCGCTGCAGTTTACCTGGATGTTTGTAGGAGGTCGACCTCTGACAGCTATTGGGAGAATAAAAATACAGGTTAAGCACTGAAAGCTGTTGTTGAAAAGCCTGGTGTTGTTGTTAAGCAACAAATACCGGTGACCCTGGTCAACAGTGATCGGAAGGTGCGACATTGAGACCTACTTGGGGGGTGGACAAAAAAATGAATGAAAATGCCTAAACACATAAAATCAAGCGACCAACAAGGTGTAGAGGTGCCCTTTCAGCTCAGAAGTTCTGGATATTGTTGCAATACATGGGGACATTTTCTAGACGTGCCTTTACAAGGGCATCTAGTAGGTTAATTGAAAACATACTAACTAAACACAATTTGACACAATGTACCCAACACTTCTGTATAATTGCCTTTGTTATTATTTACCTATGGAGACTAAACATGTTTAATATTACATAAATAAATAAGACATTATGCAATAAATTAATAAAGACAATCTATATAATAAATCATGAAATTCTGAAATAATCATAAATGTTATTTTATTTGGCTTCTTTTCACAATAGGTTTTTTGCATAAAATTTGTATTTTCATTATTGCAGGGTTTTTTTGTTGTTGTTTGTTTTTAACACAGTGCCATTTCCAAAACTTTTTATATCATAATGCCACTTTTCATCACAAGGTCTTACAGGGCAGAGCCAGTTGTGTGACAAACCAAAGCAATAGCCAATCACATAACTGGCTCTGCCCTCTTGGTCTTGATTGACAGACAAAGACTTGGTGAGGAAAAGTGACATGGTGAAATAATAGCAGACTTTGGGGCCCTTGTTGCCTAGGGGTTGGGGAGCCGACCTTGAACCGCAACATCCCCAGTTTCACCGAAAAGGCCCCAAAACAATTATTTAAAAACACAGACAAAAGTTACATTTTAACATAGAAACTGCTGGAGTAAAGTAAAATGACCTGCAATTAACTCTGTTATAGTGAAACAGAAGCAGGCTGGTCAAATGCCACAATAATCTGCTCAGTTTAAAAAAATTTTAGGATTATTTCACAATTTCATGGTTTATATTTCATATATTGTCTGCATTTCTTTCTTTCAATATATTACAATTTCTAAAATGTTTTATTATGTGATGTTTCCATTAATTTTGTTGTCACCCCCTTCATGTAATGCAGTAGCATTCGGTCTTAGGTTAAGGCAACGTCACATCATGCAGTGAGGTAAGCTCGGCACTCACAAATGCATCCATTATTTAAGACAGTAAGCAGACGGCGACCACCAGTACAGGTTTGGACGTGCACAGAGAACCAAACAACAACCTTTACCAAACCACCATGTTACAAACAGCACATGAGTGTGAGACAGTTATAATCACAGACCAGCTCTGCAGTTCCACACAGTCAGATAAGAAAACCAGAGCACCTGACACTGAACTTAAGAAACATTTAAAACTGGGTTTCAAAAAGCACATGCAGAAGGTAATATAAGCTGGGCTTCCAAAGGGAGGCTGAAAGGAGCATGTCTATACAAAGAAAATTTTAATTTTTGCAACATTAGGCCTGGAGATGCATTTATATGTTAAATGAGTGCATCATCTGACCATTTTAACTAAAAGTGCTGACACAAAACTGGGTCTGACAGAGAAAATGTGCATCTCTTCAGCCAGCCAATATCAGCTTACACAACACATAAGAGCACACTGGGTCCTGTTGAATGTGGCCTGTATGCCACTGTGCCTTTGATTCTCCTGTTAAAAGTCAGTTAGGGGCCAGACCTGCTGGAGAGAGGTTGGCTGGGGGAGTGAGTCTTTGATTGGCTTAAATGGCCTGAAGGTGGGCTGGTACCTGTTTAAATGACAGAATTGGACTCATCTGAAAAGGTTTTCATGAGCAGGGGCCTGGCTGGAGACCGGGGACACTGGAGGCCCCCTGCGCTCGACTGAACCGGCTTCTTCTAGAAGGGTGAGGCAAGAGACACCAGAGACATCACTAAGCTGACAAACACACACACCTTGCCTCTTTCTCCATGATGTGCTTTGTTTTGCACGCAGATACACACACATACACACAGGGAACAAACATGGACATACACAAAGACATCAAAACTGCATAATGAAAATTAGCACTGGTGACGTTTAGACACCTTCTCCTTGTAATCATTCTCAGAAGCCTCAACTCTATATTAATAGGTGCAGATTAATACAGGGCAACTATCTTTGTCCATTTCTGACTTTACAATATAACACGCACGCGCACACACAGGCACAGACAAAATGCAGTGGCCTGCAGGGTTTGTGGTGAAGATCCAAGATGAGGTAGTTGACTTGAGCCTCATGCAGGTAAGTTTGGGTGCTTTGACGTGCTGCATTCACCTGACTTGACATGCGGAGGCAGCAGGCATTGGTGCAGCACAGGCAGTTGGGAGGAGACACTGACTTATACAACTGGACAGACAAGAATGGAAGACTGACTGCACGTTTTCCGCATGGACACCCCGTCCTACTCCACACTGCTGGCAGAGTTTTGCACACACCGGCCCACTGACCAACATTTCTCCCAATTTAATAAATATTTATTTAAAGAAAAGAGGTTTAAAGATGGGGTCCTCCAAGGATAGCATTCCTGATGTAATAACTCGTCTGACGTTATCTGTCCAACCAAGTGGGGACCGTTAAAACGCCACTCCAAGTTACTTTAGAGGGTAAGGAAGGAGTCTTACAGTGTGGGAGGAACAGGCAGGAAACCAGCAAGACTGGCAGACACAGAAACTCTGCAGGAAGAGACGTAAGCATAAGAGCTGACAGAAAGAAAAAGAGACCTCAGTCACTCCACGAGAAGCTGTGAGTGCTAGCGGTCTGCGACAACATGAAGATAGTAGATGTCCCCGAGGAAGGAAGGCGATGTTTCATCTTTAAGGAGGCAGGTCCAGAGAGGAAGAGAGAAGAAATAAAAGGGTGAGACAGAGCAGGGATAATGGGTTAAAGTGCAGAAGCAAGAGCACAAGTCAGGAAAACAAAGTTGGAAAACAAGTAAAACAAGTAAAAAATAAGTTTAAAGGGGCCAAATAAAATGCCTAAAGTTACCACTTGTAGTAACAACCTTTTAATCTGTAGACTTCAAAATCCACATCATGCCAGGTCCAATAAATATATTTATTTTGTACAGTTTATCGTTTAAACTTTAAACGATTCTGCAACTTTGCCAAATTAATACACACTCAAACAAACACTGTAATACGTGCATATTGTACAAAACTGCTGTATGACTCCCCTCTAACATGTGCAAAACATTTGGTGTATTACTTTTCCCAAATAAAATGAGTCCAGACACTATTTAAAAAAAACAAGGGTGTAACGCCCCCAAAAGCACAGCACATGCCACCAAACATTTCCGGCTGCTTGGAAAACACATCAGCCTAATGGGGAGCTAATGACAAAATATGTGTGGGAAAGTTGTCTTCTGGAGGAAATCTGGATGTAAATCTAACTGTCCCTCTGAAATGCACAACAACAACTTGCAAAAAAAACAAAAAACAACTGCTGATGATATTAAAGCCTGATCTTAAAGATGCATTGAAAAAAAAAAAATACTTCTGTTATCTCTTGGTTTAGGCAGTTACTTGGTACAGTATTTGTAGAAAAATATAATAATTCTGTTTTCCCCTACTTTAAAACGTTACAATATTTTTGATAACTCATCTTGAACTCTGGGACGCATTCCTACATTTCTTCAATCAAATGTGATCATAAAATGACACTTGACCATTAGCACATGTGACATAGTAGCTAGCAGAGTGCTATTATGGATCAGAGGTGTGTATTTAGATTGTCAGCTGGCAAAAACTTTTTATTTAAATGTTCAAAAAATTTGGCTGGCGACATCTAATATATTCACTCGTCCTCTGAGGGAGATGTTGGTGGAGGCCAACAGTCCTCTAGAGCCATGCTCACTTTAGAGCGATTCAATCATATTTGACGGATTTAATTCAAATCCTTCTGGTAACTATAACGCACCAAGAATTTTGATTCACTTGGAAATACATCAAGGATGGAACAACAATCGATCCCTTGGGAAAATAAGTGGTTAAATTGCCACAAGAAATATTTGTAAAGTTTGAGTGTCGTAAATCTGGAACAGTGAGAGAGAAGGCAGAATGGAGGGAAGGGGGTGGGAGAGAGAGAGAGAGAGAGAAGAGTAAAGTAAAAATGTATGTGTGTGTGTGTGTGTGTGTGTGTGTGTGTGTGTGTGTGTGTGTTTCAGCTCTACCTGTCGAGCGTGGGGCCCGCGGGGCTTGCGGAACACCACAAGCAGGATTTCTGGCAGTAGGCTGAGCAGGATGAGCAGGATGATGACCAGCCAGGCTGACACCGAGCTCAGCATGTTGGCAAACACAAAGTACAAACGTTGCTGCCTCAGGAAAGGCCTGCAGGAGAGGGAACACTTTAGTTTAAAACTCCACGGGTTGAACAGAAATGAAAAAGAACAGGTCAGCTGAAACGACTATATAGCTTAGAGCTGTTTTCTAACCATATTATTCCTCCCCAGAAGAAGCTGAAAAACACGTAGAAAGCCAGGGAGCCCCAGATTACAAAGTGGTTGATCCATGTCCAGTGTCGTGTGTCCAGAGCAAGCTAGAATGGCAAAGAAATGTCATTAAACGCACACATCAAATATGCAACACTGTTAAAGTCAGTGTTCTGTAAAACAATATATCAGCTCCAAACTCTCATATGAAACTGCTACTCTAATGATACACGCTTTCAAATAAACAACAGGAGAGTGGTTTACCTTTAGTGTGACAGTGAAGACAAGGACAGTGAAGACAATTGTTCCATACGACCAGTTCCCAAAAACCTGCATTTAAATAAGAAAAATGAGCAAATGTACTTGATCATGCTTGATCAAGTCATTTAATATCACACCCATTTAGAAGGTGAATTAAATCAAACCTGGCCATTATCCTGCAGGGCTGGGTTACTGAACAAAAATCGAACACCAAAGAAGAAGAGCAAGCCATGGAAGAGTCCAAGTAAAGTCCAGTAGAGGAATGGTCCCCACCGTAACATGGCATTCTTAGCAATCTCTCTAAAGAAAGACATGAAGGAGAAAGATGAACAAAGTCAGTGAGGAATGTGAACAGCTATCCCTAAATAACAAAAACCGAAAAGTAAAACTCACACTTTTAATGTTCTAATGTCATGTGTCAAGTCTTCAGCTGCTTCATCACATAGATTAAGGTGAATTGGAAATTTACTGTCTTCCATTTCAGTAGATTTCTACACATTTCTGGTCAAAAGTGACAATACAATTGAAAATATAAAGGGTGGATAAAAATAAAAATTTGTATAAAAATCAAATAGCTAATGTGGGACAGGGCCAACTATTTTTTTTTGTGTAAAATAGAATAAATAGTGAACTGATCTTTGGCTTTGGCAGAGGGACAGTGTAATGTCATTACTTTCATTAAATTTAAAATTTAGAGTAATAATCTAGGAAAAAGTTATAAAATATGGTTCAGCCTAGAACTTTTCGGTCATTGCTATAATCTCTTTTTGACTTTATTTTGTGGTTGTGCAAGTACTTGGGAACATTCAGTTTTTTATTACTATTATTTCTTTTAACTTACAAAAAAGATTTTACATAAAAAAAATGTATCGAGTTATTATTACTCACAACAGAGATGCTAGATCTAATCTCAATTTATATGAATATTGATTCTCTTTTCTTAAAGGAAGCAACTTTAAAAGCACATTTACATCTACCTCAACGTGCGCTACAGCTAAGCGAAGGTCCCCAGGTTTACCTGTAGAGGGTAGCATTGTCCAGCAGAATCTCAATACAGATGTGCTGCTCCAAGAGGCTGT
The DNA here is from genome assembly GCA_036024295.1 of Nannoperca obscura. Classification (NCBI taxonomy): domain Eukaryota; kingdom Metazoa; phylum Chordata; class Actinopteri; order Centrarchiformes; family Percichthyidae; genus Nannoperca; species Nannoperca obscura. Next base: position 187 of record JAVQJL010025350.1, on the reverse strand, counting down.
AAGCCAGGATGGGCATGGAGGTGAAGCAGATGTTGTACATCGTCAGATAGGCCGCGTCATACAGGGGCTGGGGAGGATGGGAGCAGGAGGAGGGGGGGGGGGGGGGGGACCCAGGGGTTAACATAAAGGAGAGGACCAAACACATACACACCAACATACTTTCCCATAACGTATTGCAAATAAGCAC
>JAVQJL010025345.1:0-23767 GCA_036024295.1 Nannoperca obscura | reverse complement strand
ACACACCCTACAACACACACAGAGACACACCCCCCCACACACACACACACACACACACACACACACACACACACACACACACACACACACACACACACACAGGAGGGGAAGGGTTTGTAGTAAACCAGGCAGAGAAAGTAATACAGTTTCTTGTTGTGGTAAGTGAAGCGGTGTTTCCATGGATTAAGCGGCGCCACTGAAGCTCTTGGGTTTGTGAATGTGGGAATGTGTCGTATTGGAAATCAATCTTCAAGACTTCTTGTCATAGCTGTTTATATTGGTGGTTTTCCGCAGACACATACTGTGCTGTATTGATTTTTGATAGTTTTCATAAAAAAATCAAAGAAATCCAACCAAAAGGCACTGAGGTTTGAGGAAAAAAGTCACCACGCAGTACCACTAATGTTCTGGGTAGCTATGAAGTCAAGTGATGCATTTGTCACATCTGTGTGACAAATTACAGAAAATCTCATAATGGCCCATTTAAAAAGATCCATGAGCATTTGTGTTGAAGGTCATCTCTATTTTGACATAGATTAAGTCATTTCTACATTACACTGCTTATTTCTCTCTACAGAAAATGATTTTCTGCTCTGCCCCCACAGCAGAATGAATAATGCCAATATTTAACAGATCAAAACTACAACACAGCAAACAGACATAAACATGACGTTTGACTCCTCTAGCTATCAAAATGTCAGCTCATTTTGCCTTCCTGTATCACACCAGTCTGTCATCTATTTTCAATAATTAGTTTGCTTCTGTTTGACCAGAAAATTGTTAAACCAGACAGACTTATCTCTGTGTACTTGGGGGGAAAAGCAGGAGAGGAGGAGTGAAAAGGAGACAGTAGGTCTGAATTGAAATGACAGGCTTGCTGATTTCAAAATGAGAGACCATTTTTGCTGGTGCGCTTGCTGACTGGACCCAGCAGCGCCACACATTTATTACTTTCTTCGTATTTTTCTCTGACTCACCAAGTACACATACAGTGACCAAACAGACACCCACATGAACAAACTCACACATCAACGCTGTCTTTTTCAGCGAATTGGCATTCTTTTCCTGTCTTACTTACTTGTTTCTCCCATCTCATATTCACTGTCTCTCAGCAGTTCAAAGATGTCCACCTCCAGCTTGCCAGTGGTTGAGCGGTTACTGTTCCTATTGATGCTGTCTTTGGCCAGCGTGATGGCCAGTCGCTCTCCTCTGCTGCACTCCATAGGGTCATCGAGGATGGCAGCTGAGAACAAGGGAAGGGAAAAGAGCAATGGGTTGTGAGGCGAATGAGAAAAAAAAGATGAAGATATGAAATAATTATCCCCACTGCTAACTGCTGTTTTTCCATATTTAATGAGCACCAGGGTGGCCCATATAGCCAATGATCATTCAAGAGCTGAGAGTACTTAGAGCCTTTTTTCACTTAGGTCCACTATAAAATCCAGTCAAGTAAAAGTGTTTGGATTTATTAGCACCAATACGTAGGTGGCATTTGGTGCACACTGCTCTCCATTAATCTAGAGTGCCTACAATGGCACTGTATTGTTCTTACTAAATCCATACACTTTGGGAGCAGCTTTTAGTGTGTGTAATCCACTTTCGCTCTAAAAGGCTGAGTTCTATTTAATGTAAATATCTGCTCTGTATGATAAAAGCTTGGAAGCTCAAAAGATTTAAACATCCTGCTCCTGTTCTTAGATGTTTTCAAGTAAACTGCAAAACTATAAATTCCTAACATACCGTTTAGTGCAGCAGGGCAATCAAAACATCGGTTGGTTGTCGAGCTTTCATAGAAGCACTGCAGAGGCTTAAAACCAGTCACTGCAGTACCTTTTCAGTTATGCTACACTGTGTTAAATCAGTTTGTCACATGAGCATTGAAGAATAATGAGACATGTTAAACTGAGAAATTATTTATATGCATTCTGTGTACAATAATGTATAATTTATTGTATTGTTGTATAATTATCAGAAAAAGTGATGCCCGGCCATGGCTTAGCTAAACCAATTATAAAGAGACTGGATGTACATAATGCACTCTGTTTTTTTATGCATCAAGAAATAATGTACTTCCACCACAATAAAACTTTAGAGGTTAGTTATTAAAAATATAAAAATATATTTATCATTCCATACTACATGGAAACTAAATGGTGGCTCTTTATGCATTATCTGAAAACACTGTAGCAATATGAAAAGACAAGTTCAACTGCCCAACATTTATTTTGAGACAAACTTGTTTTGTTGTGGATTATACACTGTAATTGTATTCTGTTTTGAAGGATATACGTTTTATATCGTAGATTTATTGTGGGTAAAGAGGCAGGCACAGTAAACATAATCTGTTCACTGTGTTATCTAACAGGAAAGAAATAGAACACACATAAGCTTTTATATGTACTGAATAAATGGACTATCTTACTTAATTTCTGATTAACTATGAATCTACAAGATGTCAATACTATTTCCAAAATCACAGAAGAGCCTGGCCATTACTGAAATACTGTACTGGAAAATGTTAATCAATCACTTAATCATATTTCAGCCCAACTACATCAGCAGGCTGCATGAACAACCCACATTTATACAATCTGTAACATACCTTGAAAGGTCTACGCTCAGGGTAGAAAGGAAATCACAATAAAATGAGCAGCAGATGTCTGAAAGCAGGCTTTCTAATTAATGTAATTATACTGGGTTAGCACAAAGGTTCTCAAGTTAAATAGATTACATTTAAAGCTAAAGCAGAGGCAGGAGATAAAAGTAACCTTTCCAGGAAAAGTGTGAAATTAATAAGGCAATTAAGCACAACTTGGCTGAAAGGTAAATGTACTATGGACTAGCCATTAAAGAGAAAAACTGCAGGTTGAGTGTTGTAACCTCAAGCCAAATCATATCAGAATTAGACGTGCAGAGCTGCACACGGAACTGGGACGTGTTTGAAGTGACCTTTTTCCCGCTGATCACACAGTTGAATAAATAACAATTAACTCGAACTTGCAAAGATGAGACATATCCACTCATGTGATATCATCACTGGGAAGAGTCACAGCAAGCCAATATCTACAACCAATGAAAATGCTTTGCTAAGATGTAGAGAGCAGCAGTGAATGAAGCTGTGGACAAAAGACATTAAATTCTTCATGCAGTGAACGGGTTCTTGGCGTCTTGATCTCAAAAGCTTAATATGATCACTGGTATATTATTTGGATAGTTTAATAAAAGCAAAGGCACGCATTCAATTAAATATGTATGTGTAGGGAGGGCAAGGGATTTTTCTCTGCACTAAGCAATAACCTTAAGTTGAAGTAAATGTGTGGTTTATTAATCTTTTGAGGACAAGCAGGCATGTTCAAGGTAAGCATTCATTACAAACTGACATTATTAGATTATAGGAGACTGTTCTGACCAAACCTATACCCATTATGGAGCTTTCAAATCCCTCAAAACAGGCGCTGCCTTACGTTGGGAAATGTAAGGCTTTACAAGTTTTGGATTTTTTAAAACCCAAATATAAAAACCAGGACTTCTTTTTGTCCAAGGAGCAACATTTCAAATCCTGAGAAAAAACTGCTTTTTACTTTTAGCTAAAAGTTCTAAAAACACCACAACATGCTACCTGTTCAACACCAAATGGCAGACACAGAAAGACAAAAGAAACACTTCATATTAAATGACAATGGCCTTACAACAAGATGGAGACAGACAGAAGTCTTCAGCAAGTTTTCAGCTGGACAAGTTGTCACACATTAATAATATTTGCTAATATTAGCCACAACTGACAATATTTGATATGACAATAGAAACAGCTCGTCAGTCTGGTGAGCTGGTTTTATATTTATTTATTATTATTATTTATTAGGTTTCGTGTCTGCTGTCATAAATAGCATGGTGTTATGATGTCTGTCTCTCTGAGGACACTTGACTGTTTTTCTAAATTGTAACTTTCTGCCTTACTCTTCTTTACTTTCTTAAAATGTCTTTCATTACTTTTGTGTAGCCATGTCATGTTCCTTCTGTCAGTCACTGTGTTTTATCTTCTGTTTCTTTAATTCATTTCATTTGAGACAATCTTCCTTGACAAGAAAACAATTGTGTAACATCATCTCCTTTCCCAAGGCTGCATCAAAAACAATAACATCAATCAAATGTAATGAATCACAGGTTAAAAGCCTTCAGACACAGTGAAAATCTATCCACATAAGGAATTGTAGGCCTACTGAATTAAACGTATAATTCTGACATGTCTTGGTCTCGCAGGAGTTGACATTTTGTGTGTGGTCAATGCATGATGACTGGCAAACAAGCAGGGCTGTTTTCTCACAGAAAAAAACATGAGCTGGCCCTTGATCCATCGAAACCAATCAATGAGCTGCCCGGAGGTACACCGAGGCGTAGCGTGCTGTGGACTGTGGAAGAGAGGCTCAGTGAAAAGTGGGTATAAAATGAGAATTCCTCCTAGATCAAGGCTTGCAGCACGGGAAAATGATCTCATGAGGTCTTTTAGCATTGCTCAGTAGATGTGATCCCTTTGTAAACATGTCAAACTCTGGATGATTTTAATCGTAATATTCTTGGAACATTAAAGACAAACGGCAACCAAGCCATTATGCACAAACTGTATGAACTATGTAACTACACCAATAGTCCTGTCTAGACTGGGAGCCCTTATTACATGGAGCATTGCAATTTTGTCACCTGATAGAAACACAATGACGCACCTCATCTTTCAGCACATATACTGTACATGCATGTTCACACACTGTCATTAAAGTTTGTATCCCGTTGAGTCCAGCATTTACAGCTGGGACAGTATCCATCCTGAACATGGTATTTACAACAAAGCAGCAATGCTAAAAGTTGAAAACTTTACTTCCTGCAGGTTTCTATTCATCCTTCTGTGCATTCCTTCAGAAAAAAAGCAAACCACAGGAGAGTAGTAGGTTCTGTGAAGTGTGTGTTTTGGGAGAGAACTAAAGCACTGCAGCTAAATGTAAGTCAGAATCAAGGCCTTTGGACCTCAACCTGGCCCTATTGCAGTACATAAAAGGAAAGTCCAAACACAGGCTTGCATTAAGGAGCGATGATTTTTGTGTCTCCGGAAAGTGGCAGTCAAGGGTAAAAAACCCATTATCCTTTTGAAGGATCTGCTGGCTTCTCTATAAACTCAGTGGCTGCATTTCTCTTTCCATCAGGCCAAGTGCTAAATGCAGATCAAATGAACTAGCCCTCACCAACTGTACAAGGTAATTAATGATAATGTGCTCTCCAACTAAAGATTGGGGTAAAAGCCACGACCTGATAGGGAGAGGGAGGAACGAGTTCAGAGGGACTTAAAGTATATATTCAGGATTTCTGCCCTGCCTATGACTGAGCATATGTTTTATTCAGGATATGTTTGCTTTTCTGTTTTATATGGTGGAAAAATCAGCGCTCACATTTTTCACTTTTCACATCTCTTTGCTACGACCCTGGTCTCTTAGCAAACATAAATTGCAGGGGAGAACAGCCATGGGTTTTATTCAATTTTAGCTATTTCATTTTGTAGTCACATAAAAAACTAGAAAGTTCAAATCACGCAACTTTTTCTTTAAATTAAATTTGCCTTACCCTGGAGTTACTCAGAAAAAATGCAGAGTGTTTGTTTCCAACACCCTGTATACATGTAAGCCCAAGCTGAAGTAAAAAGTGGCATGTCAACATTTTCTAAGATCTCTTAGGACCCTTTTAGCATCTACTTTGTTGTTCATTCCTTAAAAAGTATCCACAGTATGTGTGATGTGAAAATATGCACAAATGTGACAAGAGGCTAAACATGAAGGACTTAAATAATTAGTGTTTACTTATTTTATTGTAAGTAGTTTTGTTGTAATAGTGTAATAGTGTAATAGTGTAATTAATGTGGTGTTGTTTTAGGTGTGGAATCTGACTGGAATGCAGGAAACACTGGACCAATTAATCTGAATCTGGAAATAGTGACGTGAGGACTGACTGCTTTTCAAACTGATCAGCTCAAGTGCTCGTTTTTAGCATGCTGCATATACCTTTACAAAATTCATTGCAAATGTTCCTCTATCCATGTTCTGGCACTGACTTCTACTTCAGCAACTTCATTAGAGGTCTGCTTCTTTTGTTGTAGCTGGCTGATCAATCCACGCTGTGTTCAGGAGGGATCAGATTTGTTTTTCCTGAAAACATGCCAACACAGGAGAAACAGAGCTGTGTACTAATGCAAGTTTGTGGTGGGCTTAATGACAGCATCAACTAAGAAGCCACTATGGACCAGGCCGTGCACTTGGGTGACTTTTAAAAGCACAAAACAAAAGAAACAAAGCAGCTCATTAGCTAATCAAACTCTCCTGTGGGACACTGACTCATAACTCTAGCTCTCCTTTTATCATTGCAACATTTTTGGATAACCTGTCTAATTTGAACTAAAACCACAACACTCAAACAAAGGCTGAAATTTAAATAAAGACCTCCATTAATAAGCAACGTAGAGAACAGTAAATGTGAAAGTTGTGGAATTCGCAATTGAAAAATGCAAAGGGCTGCGTTCTTTCAACACCTCGATTCAGCTGCCTTTTAGTGTAATGGGTCACAGAGGGAGACCAAAGGGACAGAGAAGGCTGATAAAAATAACAGTTTTCTGTTTAGTGGTGACATACAAGTAATGTCAAGGTTAAGTCAGTAAATTGAACATCATACAACACTTGATACTTGATTGATTCCATGTAAATAACAGTCGTAAATTGAAATGTCAGCTAATTTGGTATTTTCAACACTCTCAAAACAAATGTTCTCATTTATTTGATGGTTGCTTTGACATCAATTAGCAGAGACACTAGACCGCTTTCACAGCCTTCTCAGTGTCAGAGATTCTCTGTTCATTTGTGAGCGAGTGAATGTGTGTGTGCATGTACCTGTGTGTGCCTAAACACCCATGCACTTGTGTGTGTCAGCAGATGAAAATGCCGTGCTTCATGCTTGTCTAACAGCTGTTTTATTCACTTGGAGCACCATGACTGCGAACTATACCACAGCCAATCTGTCTGCTTGTCTGATTGCATGGCAAATGGAATTGCTAGTTCCACACTTTAATCAGTCTCATCCACAAGCCCTGTGGTGTGCACTACCGAAGGAAGCGGAGGTGCTATCTTACATAATTAGAAAGCCTTACTCACGGAAGACCTGGCGACAAGAAACTGATTTCCTGGTGTCACATAATGTAATTATAGCCCACACACACCTATCATAAAGTGTGCGAGTGGACTGATGTGTTAAGTCTCATTAATCTGAGGCTGAATGCTAACGCGGACTCCACTGGCCTGGAAAACTTCTGACAGCCATTTCAGTTAATGCACATTTTGTCTTCTGTTGTCACCGACGGTCAGTGGGGAAATCGTTTGAACCATAAACGCAGATATCAATGGGACGCAGCCAATAATCATGATAATTGGTGTTGAAATCTCAATTTTTGTGATTAAAAGGAAGCCTTTAAGAGTTTCCCCCTGGGCCTGTAAATGTAAAAGCCATCCGCAGAGAAGCACATGAGGGAGCGCTGCCTTTGTCTTCCAGCTTCCTTGTACAAAAGACCTGCGAGGGCTGATGACAAAGAATGAATGGCGACCTTGAGATAAAGAGATGATAATAAGAAAGCCATTATCTTACAGCTCCTGTTGATGGTTACTGACAGCATTTCTCTGCAGACCACCCTTTGCCATATTGGCTGACAAGAGGGACATCAGAGAATAAAGCTTATGATGTTGATTCCACAGCAGCCAGGTCAAGTAGTTATCACACACTCGCAGCATTACACCAATATGAGCAACGTTTTGTGTAATGTTTTGGTTGATAAAACATTACTTTAGATGGATTGCTTAATACTGATGCACCAATGTCGCCCTCTGAACTGATCAATGTGGCCGTAAAATAAAATGCAAAATAAATACACACATACTATTACCTCCTCAACAGGATCAGTGGTCTGTCTACTGTATTTACAATTTCTGAGTAAACAAGGTTGTGCTAGTGAAAATGAAAGAGGAAGGGAAAGAGAGAGCATATACTCTAAGCCTGTGTCCCAGAAAACACTGCACCGAGGTTGTGGATGAGAGAGACAGGGTGATGACAGCTGTCTCACATAATAATCGCTGGTTGCATGTGTAATATGCAAGTGTTATCGTATTCTCCTGCGTGCACTTTACATGTCGTCTTGCACGTGTACACAGTGGGCATTTGTATATCACGTGTGTCTATATACAATAAACATTTATGATCTATGTTATGACTGGAGGCTAATTTCACTCAGGGGGGAAATGAGCAGGGGGTCTTATCCAGCAGGTGAGTTGTGTGTTACTGTTTGAGTTTGAATGTGTGTGTGTGCATGGTATGTATTTGTGTCTTGGGAATAATTGTTTATATGGTGCAACTCTCTATTTACTTTCTGCTCGACTTCAGCTTATTACCTGGCACCACTGCAGAGCCACGTAGCTTTAAAACAACAGCTAGCCAAGTGCAAATACACAACGAGCTGATGCAGTACCACAGAGGCTTTGGGAGCTGCAGAATCTGCTGAGGTTCATGCAGAAACACTCTGGAATGGCAGCTGTAACTTTTAACAGCCTCTTTTAGTGACCCAATATTCAACCCAAAACCCAATTCAACTCAAGATCGCACAGCATAAGTCAAAACACTATCTAATAAATATGTTTTAACATTTGAAGAGGTCACCCCGTCTCTTATTTTTCTTGATTGCAATGAAAACAACTGCACAAGTAGTTTGAACAATAAAAATACTTAACAAGACAAAAGATGCAACGATGCAATTTGTAACTTGCAAACTAAGAGAAAGAAATCTGAAAATTTGGCACAAACATCATATCTGGCACAAACACATAGGGACTGCAGATGGTCGAAATGCTGCAGATGTTGACATGAAGCACTAAAGATCCAATGGATGCGCCACATTTCCTGCCTGCTTTTGTTAATACGTCAGCGCCAACACAGTGTTGCCACTCGCTGCACAATGACATCCGATAAATTGAAAGCACAGAAGTTGTTTACAGAAGGGTTCCACCTACGGGACCCTGCCAATGTCAGCATGATGACAGGACATCCACAAAGCATAAAACAGAGTTGGTGGAAAACCTGTCACAGGAGCACTCAGATTGATGAAAACGGACATGGTTAGATGGGTTAGGGAGTGGCGGATGCCAAATGAGAAAAATGATAACTACAAAAACCAGCCGTATGAATGGCTGGATCGGCATTAACATGTTGGGCCATAAGTTTATCCTCCTGCGTGCAGTCTCATCTTTTATTTTATTCACTGACAGACTGATGCTGCTATTTGTTCAATTCCACTCCCACTGGGTTGGAAACGTCTGAAAGCAATTCATCAGTGCAAAGTAGCCCGCCTACTTGCATTTCTCTTGAATCAGCTGAGCCAACGCTCCAAATCCTGATGTCTTCATGCCGACTAATGGCTATCCATTCTCAGTAGCTGTTGGCAAGCATTTCAACTTTAGAAAGAATGGGTTATTTCTGACAGCGAGGTGATAAGAGAATGAGCAATGGTTGTCATGGAAAGACAGCAGGGAGTGTGATTCATTGTACCCAGGCCACACTGGCGTGGGCATGTCTCCAACAATGCTGGATGGCTGCGTGTCTATTCCTCGCACCAAAAACCTCAAGTTCACGAGATGAAGCTTGGTCTGCTGTGAGGGTTGGCTGCTGCCTCACAGCAATACAGTTGGTATTTGCACAAGTGTTTTAAGATTCGCAGAGAAGAGCAAAATTGTAACTTTAGCCCATCCTTTTGTGTTAGTTCAATTCAAAGGCCACTCCCCATCTTTCATGTCATTAAGCACAATTTACATTTCAGCTTTATTCACTCTCTGCTGGGCCCACACATCACTGTTGTTTACAGAATGCCACGGGACAGTGCACTGTTTAAAAGTTACGATTGCGACTTACCAGGCATTTAGACTGAAAACAGGACTGCATTAAAAATATGCAAGAGGCTGAGTTGGTGGGGGATTGGTGATATAAGTACGGGTGAGAGTAATAAAGATGTCAAAACACTGCAGTTCGTGCGGGTTACGTTTTTCTCACAGTGGCAATTGTTTTATCCTCAGTTGCAACAATTATCAGGTAACTGGAAGAATTACACAGTTCCTGTTACACAGTGATCTAGCAGGAATGTACGCTTGCACAGATTTGATTGGCTAACGCCTTGCCGGATGACATAACATTGTGTTATGACAAAAGCCAGGCTTTGTTTTGCTGGACGATCCAGCCTACTGTTGCTGGAGTCCTCTGCGTCTTCACCCGCGTTGTTGCAGTAGTCTCATTTTGTTTTTCACGCAGTGCTGATGTCAGTCTGAACAGGGTGTTACATTTAAGTACGTACAGATATTTAAAGTACACTCAAATTACTTATTTAATGTATTCTGAAGAGAATTTGTGTCTGCCCTGCTAACTGTAGGCAGGACATTCACAGCAGAGTTTTAATTGACAAGATGATGGCCAATCACTCACTGGGGATGATGTGAGTGGATTGTGAACATTAATGGTAACAGCTGCCTGATGGCCAAGGGCTGGCAGAAAGTCACATTGTGATAGTAAATTTAAGCGCTCACCATCTTGATTGGGTCAGTCCTGGAAACACTAACAAAACACAAAAGTTAGTTTTACAACAGTAAACAGCAGTAGTATTCCTTTAATGCCTCCAGCCTGCTCATAACACCTGGCTCCCCCTTACAGAGTTGTCAACCAGCTCTGTTACTGTCAATGCCATGGGCGTGACGCTCCAATTTTATTCAGGAATCTGGATTTAGGGAAAATGGAAGTTGTAGCAGCGAAAGAAATCCAGGAGAAAAAAAAGGAAAAATCACATTCATTCCTTCACGGAAGGATGAATCCCTCTGGGTCAAACATGACGACAGAAATAGAAATATGCATTGCGTAGTGAGTTGCCAGATCCTGTCAAAGCTGGACATGACGGAGGAGATCAGTCTTTAAAGGCTGTAAAGCCACTGGAGGGCCATAACAACAGTCTAACACAGACAGACAGCACAGGCAACTCCAACACTCCACACTCCAAGCAATTTTTTTTCATTGGATTTTGATGGAACCATTAAAACTGTATAGGGGGCAGTAATATTATAAGTCACAGAACAATTAGGGCATTCATTCAGTCCGTCACCGCTCCAGCTCGTATTAGACAACAGAATAGCTACTGTTTGTGTCTGTGTGGTTCTCTGATGGGAAAGGAGACAAAACTTAAACTCCATCACTTGAGAGAAAACAGCAGCACCTGGTGCACAGCCTGTGGTTTAACTTCCCATCAATTCTCACGACAACTTCGATGAATTATGACAGAGCCTCCGTCTCTTATACACACATGCTCATGCCTCCACACAGACATTTACTTTTTAGTCCCTTAAACCACCAGCACCTCTTCAGTCCTGGTGCCACAGGAGGAATTAAAGTTAAAATTATAGGCCCTTCTGAAAATGAAAGGGATGGGAGGAGGAAAGGAGGAGAGCTGGAACTAAATGCCAACAGTTCATTTTAATTCCAGCTTTTAGTGTAAATGAGTGAAAATGAATGATAGTTTGGACTGAACCGGAGAAAGTCAGAGTGACAGACGCAGGAGGAGGAAAGAGATTTAAAGGGATAGTTACATGCTGAAAGAAATAGAAAAAGAAAGAGAAAGTGACAGGAAGAGATGGTGACGGAGGGAAAACCCTGGGCAGACCTGTTGGAACGAGCAACAGACTGACAAGACTGTGACAGAGAAAAAGACAGTGAGACGGCTGACACACTTTTGCAGTGCGATGTCTGTGGCGCAAGGATAATCTCGATGATAGTGGCGATGATGATGATGAGGAGGAGGATGACAGTTATTATTAGGATGAAAACAGCAACGATGTGATGGCTGTAGTTCGACTTCTGGACCCAAGGGATAGGAGACAGGCAGGCACGCGGGCTGGCAGGCAAGCAGGCAGCGAGTCCTGGGGGGATTCCAGCTCTCAGTGGGTGTCATTACCTGTCAGTCAGCATATCTCCCTCAACAGGCCTGGCCTACAGATAGATCCACTGGCATGTAATTGTCTGGAAGGTCAAGGGAGACCAGTGGATGGTTTGATGAGAAGAAAGGGTTGGAAAGGTTAAGAGGGAGGAAGCAAAGAACAGAGCGATGTTGACGACAGAAAGAAAGAAGGAAGCTTTTTTTTAACAGACATCAGCTAATGAGAAGGAAAGGAGGTAATTGCTTGTCGCCGCCTGGGAAACTACTGACAGAGACTGTGATAGCCTCAAGTAACATAGTATCCTATAGCTTATGTTCTGTAATGGTGTTTAATACCTGGTGTAATCCCAGAGATGAACTAAAAACAAACAAATTTGCAGGCTGAGAAGAGCCTTTGGCATTTTGACATGGTAGTTTAACCTGCAGTAAACTGACCTTTATTATTCAAGACAATGCCTCACCGTGGATGACAAGAACACTTCTATCATATCAGCTCGCTGGACAGACCTCAGACAAACCTCATTCATGCAAAGGTCAATGCAGATGCCCGCCTTGTGCGATGCCGATGCGTTGAGCATGCGTGAGCTTGAGGACGCTAAATGACAATGAAACTTGTGACAAAAAGATTGCACGTCCTTTTCACTGTCGAAAGAAAGTGAGTGATCACAATCATCTCTGATGTATTACATTATACAGTCTATGCTTCGTCCATCATCCATCTGTTAAGTACGCTAGACACCACGGATGGAGAAGCATCTTTGCTCCATGCTGCATCTCCCTGTACTACTGATCATCCTGATCAATAAACTAAAATGAAAGGTACATTTGAACTCAAATGTAATATCTCAGACACTGTTGGCACAACTTTGTTTAAAATTGAAATAATGTTGGCACAGCGTTGTCTCATTAAACATATTCACTAATTGGCCTGATTAGGGGACTGTAATTAGGAGGCAAAATTTCTCCAACTGGAAACTTGCAATACACATGGGGTTATAGTTATGTGAGGTCAACAATAGGGCCATATAGTTGAGCTGCACTGCATTCATATCCTCATGCTCAGCTAGTTTGACAGAGATCAGAAAATGTTTTGACAGACACAAGTGCCCCCAGTTGCAGACAGATCTACAAGCAAAGGATACCACTGCTAATGCTTGGACTCCCGAGAGAAAGTGGGTGACAATGATGCTAAGAAAAGAACAGGGTTTGCAAAGCTGTAGATTTAATCCATATCTAACTTGCCAACAATGACTTGTGAGAGGAGGAATATGCTATGGACAGATTTTGAGCATACAGCCAGACACAACCTCTGGTAAATCAAAAGTTTCAAAGGGAAAGAAGAGCAATACTGGACCGTTCTCTTGTCATCCGTTAATACCATATAGCTGTTTGCTGTATCTGTGAGAGTCTTTGATGTGACAGTCTGGGGAAATGGACAGACGTCCACAGCCACTCAAATGGGCTGAGAGCACCTGAGGTGGCCAATGCTCGTCCTGTCGCTTTAGGGCAACACTACAGTATAATCCACCACATGAAAAGAGCATTAGTAACCTTGCTCTCAATCACTCATCTCTCTCTCTCCCTCTTGCTCTCCCTCATTCTCTTCCTCTTTATTTATCTCTCTCTCTCTGTCCGTCTCTCTTACACACTGGTATGTAGTCATATGCTCACACTCTGAGTGATGGCCACTGCACATGACGTATCAACCTTTTATCATCACTTTAACAGGGCAGGCAGGGACAGTACTAAAGTCATGGACCCGTGGGTATTCATCACCCACAGAGACAAACCAAAGCTCCGTAGGCCCTTCAACAGCATCAGCACTGATATGTGCTGGATACCCTTTGATACAAGCTCACAGTCATATTCCTCTTCCCCTCTTTCTCTTTCTTGCTCTCATTTGCCTGTTACATGTTCAAGGAGACTACAAAAGAAACAACTGTCTACTATTATGGCCATGTGTCGCTGCTAATTTGATCCAACCAACATGCATTAAGTGATTAAGTGAAAGTTCTTGAAAACATTTTAAGAAATACAAAAGAGGCCAGCGTCGCATTGGGAGAAATTAACAGAGATACACATTTCAATAGAGTACCAATAATTCAACATACAGTGATTTAATCCCCTAAAATCCAATCCAAAAGAAAACAAGAATCACAAAACGTAGATGGAACTGTAGCTTCATTTCAAATTGACTATAAATCTATACTCAGCAATACGAGTTATCATAAGATTGAATTAAGCGTGGTCTGACAGATAATAGTGAGGCTGCGCTACATTGATGGTGTGAGACATCCCATCAAACTGGGCTTCAGGAAACTAGGCTCTCCTCGTGAGACTTAAAGCACTTTTGAAAAGACTACAAAGATATGAAGGAGGAAGGGAACAAGTAGATGTATAGAGAAAAGGCAAGGGAAGGAAGAGCAAGATGAGTCGTTTGTGAGGGGTGTTGGGCAGGGGCACAATGTATCTGAGGGCATCCAAAGTTTCCTTAGTCTAAAATAATAAAACCCCAGGGAGAACAAACATGGACTCTGACAGCACATTGTGTCGGTGCCTGCATACATGTGTGTCATCATCATCCTCTCACAGCCACTGCTGTACCTCCAGGGAGCTCATACCCTTTGCTTCTACAGTCACAGTATCCCATAGGTAATGTTTCTGTCTCTCCCTTGCTGTTTCTACGATCTGGTGCTTCAACTGAGAGCCACTTCTGCCTCATTATACCAGCACCTAAACAGTGCATGGGACCCAGATGGCTAGTTGGGGCCCTGGAGGCCACCACAGTACGTTGCAGTACACATACACACACACACACACACACACACACAAACACACACACACACACACACACACACACACACACAGCTCCATAAATGAGGCCTGAATGTTGAATAGGTGTGGGATGTTATCATGCAGGCACGGACTATAGAGGTTTCCCTAGTGAACAGAATAGGAGGGTTAATAATGCAACTGGTAGACCTCGAGGGATCTGCCATGGTAAACACTGCGTGTTTAAGCCTGCTGCTGAAAACACACACAGTGTGTGTGTAAGTGTGTGTATCTACGTGTACCTCTGCTTCAGTGTATGCGAGTAAGAAACAAAATAGGGCAAAATGCTTTTGTCACTGGGGTTGTAATGCGCTCAGCGGATGGAGTATCCACATGGGAGTCCCTACTGGAGTGTGTGTGCAGCTGATATGGTGAGGCATTCGGGGACAGGACACGACAGGACACAGGTGGGCGACAGTGGACGGTAATCCACGGCGCTTCCCTACTGGACTGCACTCTGTGTAATCTGAGGTAAGGAGATAGGAGAAATACAAAAGGGACAATCATCCACTGACCCTGAACTGTCAGGGAGCCGGTGATGGAGAGGCAAAACAGAAAAGAAGAAAAACCACATAAACACACATGCCGAGACACACTGACACCTAGAGACCTGTCAACTGATTCACTACAGAGTGAGTTAATAACACAGTTGGCTGCACAGTGAAAACAGCCTACCTGTCTGTACACAGTTAATAGACCACCACGATGCTCTAGAGTCCCAGTCATATGAATGTGTGTGTTTAATTGTGCCTGTGCTTATCTTATCAACGGTGTCCATGATGTCCTGCCATGACTTTTATTTTCCTCCTTGGGTGCATGATGACTGGGTTATGTCATGACTCAATGTGATGCAATGGCCTAATGGCTAAATTTACATGAACATATGTTTTCCTCTCTACTGTTACACCACATTTGTAATCATTGCTACTAATACCTCTGTCCTATTGTCAGTGTTCATTTGGTGTTGCTGTAAACACAAGGCTTAAAATAATAAAGGCAAAATATTGGGAAATAGTTTGTTAGTTGTGAGTACACTGTCATGTTTACTTGATCTACTCTGATTCACTGCCATGGTAACAATGACCTTTAATATGTCAGTGCATATTCTGTGTACTTTGGTGTCACACACAGCTTAAAGACTAGGCTACTGCTTTGAGCCAAACTAATCAGATGTGAAAAAGATATTGTAAACTGACTTCCTCAACAGTTTTTCTACTGTACTGAAGAAAAGAATAATCCCATGAAAGAGCTTCTGAAACTGAAAACACTATCACACAATACTGCACTCCAAGGTAACATCAGACAGTTTTTCTTTCCTTTTCTATTCCTGTTTTTTATCCATTGTACCTCATGCCTAATGTA
Source organism: Nannoperca obscura (assembly GCA_036024295.1). Taxonomy (NCBI): domain Eukaryota; kingdom Metazoa; phylum Chordata; class Actinopteri; order Centrarchiformes; family Percichthyidae; genus Nannoperca; species Nannoperca obscura. Next base: position 7,536 of record JAVQJL010025345.1, on the reverse strand, counting down.
TCCTCACTTTCTAGTTCTGCTTAAAATAAACATTGTTTTCCTTTTTACTGGCTTCTATCAAACCAAACATGCTCTTGTTCATGTTTTCTTTCCTTTTGCTGTATTTTAATGTTAAGGCTGTTTTAAATAAAACCAAACCCGACTCATTTTTATTAGTTATTTTTTATAGTCCATCTTTCCTTTCCTCTAACCTTCAACTCTTATTTCAACTGCAATGTGATTTAAATGAGACTTTCCTTTTTGTCATTTTCTTTTTGTTAGTCTTTTTTCATGTTAATGTACAATACAAACACTAAGCAGATTTGGACAGACCTGAATATTGTATCTAGGCAACGTTCAGTCGCAAGGACCATTGACACTACACCATGGTCGCAAAAGATGAACACAAACCATTATGCTGCCTAACAGTTTGTTTCTCAAATCTTAATACCAATACCACTTCCATCATGACTGAATTCTTTCCCTGCATCTCATTGATCAGTGTGACCTGCGTGAGTGGAATCACTCAAATATACCACAATGTGAACTGCAACACCACCAAGCTTTCTGTGACCACATCAGAATTGGTGAGCTCTGCTGTTGACACACATCTGGTTAAAAGCCTACCTGGAGCTGGGCACAAGCCAACTACAAGTCCCTCCCAGGGTTAGTTAGCCATTAAGCAAGCAGCCGCCACTTGCCTCCTGGAAAGGGCCCAGGTAAATTAACCATTCACACATGGCAATGAATTTCAAATAAGACAGCAGGCAATGGCACAGATGTGCGCAGAGATAAAAAGATGGATGAAGGCAGGTGAGTGCATACATACGTGTTAGTACACAGTCACAGGTAGGTGCCTAAGCACACATCCACACATCAGGCATCTGTGTAGCCAGAGGTGGTGCTCAAGGCAAGGGTGACAGCTGCCGATGGCTTTGCCAACCGATTGTAATGGCAGAGGGCCTGGCAACAGCTGGGGAGGGGGGCTCTGAGGACTCGCCAAACTCTTCACTGTGAGCCATGATCAAAGACGTGGAATAATGGAGTAGGACTGGCAGAATGGGGTGTCAAGGGAAGAGTGTGTATATCTGCAGTAGGAGAGGGGTCTCCATATGTGCATGTGTGTGAGTGTGTGTGGATAATTTGCTCATGCAGGTATAAAATGGATGGATGAGATAAGAAAGGCGCTTGACACCAGGGCTCAGGAACCAAATCAGTGTGCAAAATTCAGCACCTGGTTATAATTGAGGCTGCTGGGACTGATACACTGTTAGGTGTAAAGCTGGCAGGTACTGTTTTAAAATTAGATTTTTAGATTTTCTGTTTCTAAAAAAAAAAGAATGGTTCCAATACTCAACTACAGCACTATTGATAGTATCCATATACAATTTGAAAGCTACCAACCAAAGGTGTTACCACAACAAGTTTAGTAAACAACTAAACCACTTTTCAGCCTTACTAATCAATTAAACAGGATGCACAGTAGACTGTTTTGCTATTTTGTGTCATGTTGTTGGGCCAACTGCCATCTCTGAAGCTCTAAGCTAGCCTGAAGCTACTGTAAAACATTTACAAAATGGCCTTGGCATTTAAATAATTAAATGCACCATGTATTTCTTAAATACGAAGGCTTTGCTTATTAAAGCGGTTGACTCAACATTTTGGTGTTTTAGGATTTTGAACTAGTGCAATACCTCAGAAAGTTATCTTTATATTTTCATGTTTGTGTGTATATTGTCATTGTCTTTTTAAAACTATATAAAAAACGTTGACCCACACTTTTTGTGTTTTTCAGTTGTCTCACCATCTGATATGGAATTAAAAATAGTGTCAAGGATGAATACTTCTCAAAGAATGGTATAGAAGTTAGAAATGTCAGGTTGTGAAAACACTACCAGCAAGTATTGTCCATTGACCCAAAATGGTTTTAAACTTTTAAACCAGGTTTTAAACCAGACACCCAAGTGGCCCACAGATTAAAGTACTTGCATACCTTCACAAGCCCCAGAGAGGGATTATGTAGCTGTTTTTACTAGTTGGTCGGGGTGTCGGTATAGAAGGATGCTTGCTGTAAGATGAAAAGTAGCAGCTGGTGACTCCACATGTGGGAGACACTTGACTATCTTTACCATCTGCAGGTAAACACTAAGATATAAGAGGCAAACATGAATTGGGAGAAAAAAATGAAAATGTAAAATGAAAAAAAAAAGTGTGTGTGTGTGTGTGTGTGTGTGTGTGTGTGTGTGTGGGGGGGATAATTATCTTCACAGAAAAAGAATACAAATTCCTTGCTGCACCATTTCACAACCATCAGAGGCTGAAGTGAGACAGAGAAAACAGGAGTGAAAAACAACTGCTATGATAGGTCAATGGACCTGCCTGGCCACAGCACCGGTTATATCTCATCGCTGTTCTAATCTCAGCCATTACTAGTGTTTTTCTGCACTAAAATAGCAAATCCCATACAAACTGCTTGCATGGTACCCATGCCCATTAACTTCAGCATTGTTGCCATCAGTTTGAGCTATAGAGCCATAGATGCATCTCTGCCTGTAAGAAAGACTTGGTTCTCTCTTGTACTGCACGGACAATGTGTACATGTGCTGCAAGTGTGTGTGTGTGTGTGTGTGTGTGTGTGTGTGTGTGTGACAGTAAAGTTTCTTATCTGGAATGAATCGGACAGGGACAATTCCCTGTAATGGCATCCATGTGTGATCTTCTTTACCCCCTTCTAACAGTGCTGGAAGGGCAAAGAAAAATACATATTGGCTGTTTGAGTCGGGTGGTGTGACCGTCTGCGTATGTGCCTGCATTGATGTATGGACCTGCCAGCCACTGAACCTTCTTGCCAACTGCAAAGCATGATGGGCAGTTATAGCAGATTAAAGGAAGCCCATTCCCTTTGCTTCTGAATTAAGACAATTTTGACCAATTCCCTACACTTTCATCTGTCCAAAGTTATCATCCTGCCATCATGTCATAATCATCCCTGAACATTGCTCGGCCTGCATTAGAGTACAATCATTACTTTAAACTTGGCTATTTATTTTAGGTGGACAGGAAATCTTTTTGACATTTTAAGGTAATATTTAAAAATGGCTCATGGATCTTTTCTCCTTTTAAAAACACTAAATACTAGTAAAAGCTACTCTCACTGGTTTCGATATAGGAAATAAGAACACATTATAAAATCAATGTATTCACCATCTATTCCACACTACAGCACGCATTATTGTAGAAAGGATGATATTTTATGTCAGTGACATTACATTAAAGTTTTCTTCAAACACAGGTAATGAATAATAATACAAAGATCTTTTCATAACCTCTGTTGTGGTCAGAGATGTAGATGCAGAACATATAGTAATAGCCACTGCGGCTGTAGCCATGTGAGTATAAAGATTTTCACTGCAACAGAGTAACAAGCAGCTAAATTAGCAGAGGCTAACATTAGGAAAGTTAACTGACAGAGTGGTTACAAAAATCCAGATACAGAGACCCACAGAGAAAATGCCATCGGCTGTTGCTTAAGTACTGTATATGCAGGAGCCAGTATATGCATGTGTATGTACGTGGCATTAATGTTTTGTTTTTCTGCCCTAATCAAAACTCAGTCAACAAAAGCTGTTTTCCCCGTTGGCTGCCAGGAGATAATAGCTTTCTACAAGAAGAAAAGCAGAGCATTTTCAGAATTTATAGCTATATTTTCATAAATCAAGGAATAAGTGCAAGCACTGGCAAAAGTTCATGGACCTCGCACGGTTGGCCGTGGCAACACATATTTAGTGATCTTGAGACTAAAGATGTTAGCACAGCAGTGGTGCACATGTCCTGCAGGTGTAAAATGGTTTAGAAGAAGGGGAATAAATTACAATCAGTGTTTGGTTGGCATCAATCGTGACTAATCAAATCATCTCCTCTAATTCCCTTTTAAGGCAGTGCTCTCTCCACAATGCACTGACTGTAATGGATGAGGAGAGTCAAGATCTGTTGCACAAACACAGCTACTGCTAAGAGAAAATTGATGTCCTTGTCTGGGAGCTGCAGCGTCGTAAGGTGCAAATGTGGGGATGAATAAAAATAAACAGTGGAAAACCTTCCGTGCTTCTCCCTGTAGAAAATGCAGGGCAAAGTATTAACTGCTAGCTATTGCAGATCACACACTCAGCATGCAGCAGAACAGAACTATTAGCTCAATGATGTAAGTGAGTGCCTAATCATGCAGGCGTCTAAAAGTAATCATAATGATCTCCAACTGGATTCTGAATTTTACAGGATGCCAGAATAAAAAAGACATGGCATAACAGCGACATTCTGGACCACTAAGCGATCTAGGAATGTGTTGCTAAGGCAGGTGAAAAGGGACATACAGTCATCAAGGCGGTGTGAAATAATTGCATGGGTTATCATGTCCTTCTCAGGTTGAGATAAAATGTCATATCTGTGTTCTTCATCTAGAAAAATACGAATGAATCAAGCGTTCTGACCTGCTGGTCAAACCTAACTTTCTGTGGTAAGATCTGGTGTCCTTTATGTTATCAGTGTTGAGTTGTAAGAAATCACATCACACTATGTAAATAGGGGTAGATAACACCATACATTCAGCACATCAAAGACGCAGTCTTCTTCACAATTTCCCAACTTTCACATAGGTGACATGTATTGTACATGATTGCAAGTGTGCACATATCCTATCATATGTTCCATTCTTGTATCCCTGATCCTATAATAAACTGATACTTCGAGATACCTCACACTGGTTATGTTTAGTGTAGATGCAAACAGATGTTATAATTGCTCTAACCGATGATAACACTTGATGAAGCAATTAAAGGTGCAATAGGAGTTATTTCTCTTGTGTACATTCTATTTCACATTACGCCAACCATTCAGTGTAAATAATTGATCCACAGCCACACATAATATTTAATGGATGATCCACAGGCTAAAGGCTGATATAAGAGCATTTTCTTCATTCTGTTTAAACTTCAGCCATGATTCTGCTGTAACAACTCTGTGGTTATGACCTTTATTCTACACCACGATGGGACTATAAAGCGCTCACACTACTTTATATGAACTTAGCTCATGCCTTCCATCTTAGCATGTGACAAGCTCCATTGCACATCCACAAACACCACCCTGCAGCTTGTAACTAGTTTGTTAATAATTTAAGTACTAATGTTTTCATATTTGTATGTTGCTGAGGAGAGGGAAGCATTTTCCATGAGTGTATCTAGAGTATATGCACATGAGCATAGGCAAATGAGCAAACATTCAATAGAGTTTGTCCCAGTGAAGATCCATTAATTCAGGAGGGTGTGTTTTGTGTGTGTGTGTGTGTGTGTGTGTGTGTGTGATTGAAACTAAGTGTACACACACTGTACATGCCTGTGCAAAGTAAATCTGACTTTATCAGATTTACTGAATAATTTATGCGCTAAGCTCAGGAGCAAAGTAGTATGCATAATTGCATAACATCACTCCTATCTGCCATTTGTGCCATTAACTTAACGATTGGTCCCAGCACTTGCCCTGGTAATTAAAACCTTAGAGATTAATCATAAACTCTTGCTGTTTCAGTCGACGCCCAGGGTAGAGATTTGTCTCTGCGTGCACATGGGGTGTGTTCTACAAACATTCACATTATTTCCTCCCAAAACTAACTATTTCAAATTGGTGGACTTTCTTCTGAGGAAACATATCCAGTAACAATGAACATTGTTGCCTCCAGGCACACACACAATTCTGTAATTAAGCTCCCTTTTCTTTCTGACATGTCCTCATTAGCTTTTCTGGCATCTGAGTGAAACCCAGAGACAACTGGGCAGTTGGGTCTTGTAACAGGTGGTCAACTTAAAAAGGGGGTTTAGCTCAGATGTGCCCCGTAGCTTCAGGACTGTGAGTACACATGTCTGATTGTCATTAACCTAATGACTCACACAGCACATGGCTGAGTAATTAAAAGCAGGGAGATTAATCATGATGCCTCTCACATTGTTCCTCCGCTGGACATCAGTCTCTGCTTTAGCTTCCTTTCATAAGAAATGTGTGAAAGTTTCATTTCATTTAAATCCAAAGGATAGTTCAAAGATACTTCCCTCACAGTTATTTACCCCCCTTTTCTCCTGACATGCTATCTGGCATGCTCTTCCAGTAACAGTGAATTAAATTAGTTCATAGACACCATCCGAAGGTAAGAGTGTATGAGGGCAAAATTAACCTGACTGGAGGCAAGGGCACAATGACTCAGCCACGGTGGTTCTAGCAGCCAGCTTTAATAAGTCACTGTGAGTGTGCATGCGGTTGAACTGAGGAAATTGACAGTGTGGTGCTGCTGGATTGTGGGTATTAGCTCAGCAGGGCTAATTAAGCTATTACACTCTACCTGTGGGCTTAACTTTCACTGGTCACCCTTTACAACTGGACCCACATACGGTGTGTGTACACATGTGTGTACGCACATACATGAACAAACACCGACAGGCACGCACACACAAGCCCAGTATCTCTAGACATGTTGTCCATATTGGATGTCACTACATACTGTAGCAGAATATGTATTTCTGGTGCCTATATTCAGTATCAGTGCAGGAAGTAACGTGTAGCAAACTAAAAAGAAAGAAGTGTAGTAGATGAGCATTTAGCATGTCATGCCAGAGACCAACGATTGAAACAATAAAATTAACTATGTTTTCTGAGTGTTTTACTTTACTTGCCTAAGCTTTACTATGCCTTCACCTGTAGCTGTATATGTGTGCATTACAGCTGTAGCTGCACACATATTGTTGTAATAAATCATTTAAAAAAAGCAAAATGTTAAATTGAATGTTGACTGTGATCTGGAGTTTAGCAACATCGAGTGTCAAGTCGGACTGAAATAAAACAAAATCACAAATCCCATGACCACAAAGCCCAATTTGGTATTTGTGTGTGTGATGTATGGCTACAGGTGTTTGTGTTTCTAGGTAGCACACACACACACACACACACACACAACTGCATATTCATTTGGGCTCACCTGAGGCTACAACTTCAAGACAGAGAGCTACTGCAGTTCCACTATATTTACTTAACAAGGGGTGTCTCCACTGAGAAACGCTACATCATACTCAGTACGTTTTGCCTTCCTTACATCTATTTCACCACAAACTGCATCCCACCCTGACTAACAGCTCCAGTGACGCCAGTCTTGGGAGGGTGGGTAAAGGCGGTGCAGGCTCAGCCGCCGCTGCTGCAAAAGCGGAGCCAATTGAATTTAGCCCACCAAGAATCCACTATCGTGTTCTCCCACTGAGTGTGGAAAAGGGAGCAAAGAGGCAAAGAAAGATTTGTCTGACTTTTTTCCTGTGGAGCTAGTCTGGTTGCTGCTCCCTCAATACTCAGTGATGCTCTATAAGTGTTTTTTTTTTTTGAGTAATGTAAAGAAATATGAACATTTTGTGTTTTGTGTTGTGTAACAAGCCTCAGGCTGGAGCTCTTGCAGTGTGTGTTTGTGAGTACAGCATCAACTTTCACACAGCGTACATTTCACAGTATTTAGCTGTAATACAAGTC
>JAVQJL010025338.1:0-14896 GCA_036024295.1 Nannoperca obscura | reverse complement strand
CCCCCCCCCCCCCCCCCCCCCCCCCCCCCCCCCCCCCCCTTCAGGTCAGGGCCATCTAATTCATAACGCTGTGTGAGTCTGAAGCTCTGCAGATGGTGAAAAGCAAAAGAGACAGCGGTACAGTATGTTTTCATCCAGTTATTGTGGGAGTGTGCAGAGCTTCTTAAGCAGGTATCTTTTAATTGGAGTAGGAGCTTAGTCAGGTTGTTCTGACCCAGTCCTGATCCAGGTTTCTTAGGTAAGCAGGCTGAGAAGAAAACTCTGTGGATGCAAACAGGACTCTCCTGGTAGCAAATTAAGTTGCCACAACTGCTGCCTAAAAGGACTGCATTAGTGTTGGTTAGTCTGAGCAGTTTTGTACAGTTAAATTGCTGTGGTGATCTTATTTTTTATTCTCAAACAAAGTTTATAAAAAGCCTTTTTCAACCATCATCTCATTCCATTGAATACACTTTGAACAGTTTTCATCTTTCATCAGAAGTTGTCTCTGATATCTGAGCAAATAAAACCAAAAGGGTAAAGTGAGACTAAGTATTTTTTCAAATTTGGATAAACCAACCATTTAATATTAAAATGACCCTTTGTCACTTTTACACTTTGCCACAGATCTCGGCCAAAAGCTGTCTGAGCCCGTTTCTAAACAAACCAAGCTGTCCCTGCTGAAACCTTTCCCCCTCAGAGGCTAGCAGTAAATGTGTCCCAGCACCAGAAATGAATAATATATGAATCCCTCTGGAAGTGTGAGGAAGCTGCCTGATTGTGTTCATCTCTCTCTCTTTCACTCAGAATGTATGTTTGTGTATGTATGTGTGTGTGTGTGTGTGTGTGTGTGTGTGTGTGTGTGTGTGTGAGTGGCTTGTATTGACTGTCCAGTCACATCCTCTCTTCCTGCTATCAGTACTGCTGAGGTCATCTGTGTGTGTGCTCCCCTCAGGTCAACACATTATCTAAATGATTTAATATCACGGCAGCCGCCGCGACCCTCTCCTGTCATTGTGCTGTGGAGCAGGGAGACTAAGCACTCTAGGATGAATACTGAATACTTAACAGTATTTTTCATTGCTGTGGTAACAAAGGCATTATGTATTACACAGATCATCAACTCATTCTCTGTGTAGTTATATATTTAATATCTGCAGTTTTGTCAGAATCCCAAGGACAAAACTGGAACTCGGCTGAGGAAGGCTCTGTAGAGTGAGTTCGGGAAGTCTTATGTGACTTTGGTACAAGGATTTTATTTTAGCTTGTTCCACCAATGTTGCAGTGGGTTGATACATATGGTGGATGGATATGAACCTATGCAAACCTGTCCTCAAGCTGGGAATCAGAGAGTGTCTCAAATTTCTTTGTGGAACAAAACTAGTGAGTGTGTCTCAGACCCTGGGGGACAACTGGGAATGCTCTCAGTCTTCTGTTCCCTCTTTTCTTATTCATTTTATTCAGCTTTGTATTGATTCAACGTCACAGAGCACTGACGGGGACAAGTGCTTGTGTTGGCTGTTTGGTTTTCATGAGTCTAAACACACGGGTATAAGATTAAATATGCTTTGGAACAGGGACTGACAGATTAAACATTGAGAGATTAATTAAAGGCACAAGCAACACAACATGTCCTACCTATAAATGTCTGCTTTTCTACTCTCTCTGTTACAGAATGTGATAATACAGCAGTGATTATAGCCAACTGAAACGATCTGTGTCTTTCCAGTTTGTTGGAATAAATCATAGCTGGGATTAATTGGGAATGGATGCTACTGCATATGTTTCACATAATACAATTAATAATACTCCTCTATTAGGGTTCTGCTGTAGCAGAATGTATGAAAGGGAAATGTCATTCAAGGAGAACTGCAGCAATTTAGTATTGCACTTCCATAGAGTTGGGGGACTTGTGATGTTGTATTTAGTCACATTGGTGCTTTGAGCTAAATGCTAACGTCAGCACACTCACAGTGACGATGCTAACATAATGATGTTATGATGATGATGTAGCAGTTTAACATGTGAGTATTTTAGCATTTGCTAACTGATTAAAAAGTACAGCTTAGGCTGATGGGAATTTAATTAATTATGTAAGTAGTTGGTCAAACTAAAGTATTAGACAAATAAAACTTTTGACCTGATGATGGCACTAAATGTAAAGGGGATCACTACACTGATTACTTGTCATGCTGAGGTAGACATACCACATTTCAATAGTTGTAGGTTAAATCGTCTGAGAACCATAAATGTTTGTACCACATTTTGTGCCAGTCCATCCAGATTGAGATATTTCAGTCTGGACCAACTGATAGACCAACCAACAGACACATCCCTAGAGCCATGCCGCCAGCATGGCTAAAAAGGAATGGTCCAAATCAGTAGTAACAGAGGTGGAGATATCCTGACATCTTGTCCCTATGGGTCTAGCTCCAAAAACATTGATCCTACATTTCCCATAATGCAATGCAATTGTTTCATTAGACCAGGTAAAAGCCCATGTGTGTCAAAACTAAACAGTTTATAATGCAATGTTTCTATAGTTAATTTGTCGTCTTTAAGACCAAGCTGAGATAAACCTGATGACATCACTGGGACATTGTCAGGGTTATTTGCCCAGACTTGACAAACAGAAAACTATGTAAACTGAGTGCACCTTTAATGAAAAACTGCTCAACAAACCACCTGGTACCAGGTTTGCTATGTGGTCATTTGGTTAAACACTTTCATTTAGGAATATGCAACATATAAGCACAAAAATGAAAAAATGAAAGTCTTAGGATGCAATTTTTACACATGAATCCTATTCAGCCCTCCACATTAGGAAATATCTCAAGTCCCGAATTATGTCAGTTGAATTTGTGCTTCAGTGGTGCATATTCTCAAACTTGTTTTTATTAAATTAGCTTTCAGGCCCCTGAACGTCTGACTTTTAGTTTGGTAAGTCGATTGTGGTTGCCTTTAATGTGTTTTTCATTAACTGCAATTCATGTTGAGATTACGGATATATTACAAAAGATTTTCTGTGAATAGACCAGAAAATCTTGCTGTTGTGTATGTTTTTTAATTAATATTGCATGCATTCAAATAGGACATTAATGGCAATTAAGGATTAGAAAATGACAAAAACTGAGGTTTAAAGATTCTGTTGAATAATGACATCTGGGTTGGTAGAGTTTAATGAGAAGCCCCTTCTATCGACTAAATTAGAATTTTCTTGAGGATCCATTATTATAAAGTGTAAATGCTGGACTTGCTGTATGACTATAAATGGCACTTAGGTTTGAGAAAATGTTAATTCCTTTCATAAATGAATTGCATCTGCAAAATGGAAATGAACATGAAGAAATGTCAAGGACGTGACTTCATTGTCCTTGGAGGTAGATACAGCTATGAGTGCCATTACTATAAATACAAAAATGCTGTGATTACTCACAGTTCAAATACTTTTTTTTGTATAACTTTGGAATAAAAAAGGACAGGGTTGTAAGCAGGAGCAGTGATTGTGAGCACAAATGAACAGAGACGAGAGTGCCACTCAACAGAAACTCAAAAATGTGAGTACAGTAAAAAAGCCCCTTTCTGTCAGAAACAAAAGAGACACTTGTCATTTACAGAGCTCACTGTCTCCTCTCGGCTGTCATTAAAGTGTAACTCGTCTGTTAGTTTGGTGGTAAAGTGTGTGTGGTGGTTACATGCTGCCATGAGCAGATTAATCAAATAGCTCTGAATGCAGTGGTGCAGTGGTCGGTTCCATAATGAATGACACAATGAGAGGAAGAAGTAAAGAAACTGAGGAAAATAAGGGAGTTGTGAGGTTAGTCAGAGGCTAAGCTGAGCTCAGTCAGTCACTAGCTAGCTAGTAACGTCTGTACGGTTGGTTCGTTAGCTTTAAACACAAAAATTCTAGCATTCTAATTCATGTGAACAACGCAAGGCAAAAACTTTGCTTGCTGCCTGAACCATAGATTGTATAAAAGAAGTGGATACTGTAATTTCAGCCATTGGTTTGTGGACTACCATTTTGAAGCCTCGAGCTTGGAATATTGGCCGTTGACATTTTGCTTTTTTTGGAGCCAGAAGTGATTATATATGGATGAGAGGATGGAGCTGGGGAGGGATACGCATTGCTACTCCTCTATCCTGATTAACAGGTTGCCGTGATAGCGACTTGTCAATCACAAGGTAGCCACGCCCTAAAACATTCCCTGCTTTATTGTCTACTTTACTCTGAATGAGACCATCTTTTATTAAATGAACATCATGTTGTATTGAAGAAGACTTGAAGCTATAGGGATTAAGACTATAAACTCATTAGAAAAATGTTTACTGAGGTAATAAATCAAGTGAGGAGTTCATTTTCTCACAGACTTCTTCCCAATCAGACTTCAACCAGACTTGGCTTTAGACACGGAGGCTACGTCCACTTCTTTTATACAGTCTCTGGTCTGAACACTCAAATTATTTAGTGAGTGATGATAACCAGAAGAAATGTGTAATGGTTTGAATTAAAAGAATAGTTCGCTGAAAAAGAATAGTTTATCTGTGTGGAGTTTTGACGACACAATGTTAAAATACTCCATTTAAGTATAAGTTTATTTTAACTTTGGTTTTATGTTTGTAGTTTTGGCCTTCGTCTCTGTTAGTTACAACATTGCACTCACCAACGTAATTTACATACCGTTTAAAAAATCTGTCACGTTTCTTCCCAGGTCAAACTTTTTTTGTAGTTATGCCGCCGTGTTCTCAGACCTTAATAAGTGAGTGCAATATTGTAGTTAATGAAATTAGATAGGAATTTTCCTTTATTAAATGTGATGGTTCCAGCAAAGAAGTGAATAAATTATCTTTATATTACATTTTATTTTATTAATTTGATTAAGCTTGGGTATATTGCCTCTTAGAATCCACCAAATTTCAGGAAATTAACTTCCTCAGTAGCAAAACTTTCAAATTAAAAAGCCACTGAATAATCATTTTTTAACAACAAACTCACAGGCACATTTTGACATTTCTAAAAGACTTTTAGACTTGTGTAATGGTACTGTGAATTAATTTCATCAACTTTTCTTTAAAGAGCCTCTCCAGACATGCATTAAAACATTGATCCAAATAGTCTGCTTGGAACAATGATGTGTCTGTTATTTTATTTCCACATTAAAACTAAAAATGCACCTACTCCTGCTACCTTTTTCCTAATCATTTCTAAAGTCATCCTGCTGGACTCAAGATGTCTCCTGCTTCACTGTAAACTCCATTCTTAGTCTATTTGCACTGGCAGCTTCAGGTTTCCTCATCACACATGTATAAGTTGAATATTGGACCCGGATTGGCTCTTTGTGATGTCACAAATCATGCTCGTAGGCCCGCCCTCTAAAATCTGAATTTCAGTGAGCATATAGAAACTTTTTACTTTGAGCAGATGAACGTGAAAACATCCTTCTAGTGTCAAACTCTGCACATATTCTGTATTCTGTTTTGAGTGGAGGGGGACTTTAAGTATACAGTATCTGGGAAACAGTGTCAATGCATTCAAAGTTAATTCAGTGGAGACAAGATGTCTTACATTCACACGCTCCGAGTTTGTGAACGAAGCCTGTCTGCTTGTTTCTGCTGGTCGCAGCCAAGGACACTGTGCTGCCTGCAGCATTTCCCCCTCACCATCACACAGCTCCCTCCTTGTCCCTCAATCTCTCTCTCTCACTCACACACTCACACACTCACACACACACACACACACACACACACACACAACACGCTCATGAACACAGAGCAGGGTACCGGTCCACTGACCCGCAGTGGCTGTCCCTGCTGTCTCTCATGCAGATGAATCAGAGCGTGAGAGAATGAGGAAGGACAAGTGACAAGACTATTTGAAAAGACTTGTATGTTGTTGTTTTTAGGTTTTTGGGTTAGAACAAAAACTGCTGTGGGTACTGTGGGAAATATGCACGCTCGCCGGGAAAATCTGTGATAAACAATATTTAGACAGAACGAAGAGTTAGACAACCCAGCAAACTGAAGAACAGCCCGGAGGATCAGCTGTGACAGAAAGGAAGGAAGAAAAGACCATTTTTCTTTGGAAGTAACAAAATGTGTGCAGTAATGATGAGATTTAGTTTTCTGAAGGCCAGAAGCAGTCACCTTGTCATTGTGCATTATATTGCTGCTTAACATTACCCTTTTAGCGACCACTTGCAGCACCAAGGGACACAACACAAGCAAACAGAATGCCCTTCACATAATCTGCATCCCCTTCATGCATTCAGCTTGAAGAAATAACACCATGATTCAGCAACAGCCAGCACATGAGACATTTCTGGGTGTCTTTTTATTACATTTGATAAAAGCCTCTGTGGCCCAGGCACGGCTGTCCATGCTGAAATGTAAAGAATATTTTAGCGGATGGACCTTGGACTTGTGCACATCTCTGCATTTTGAAAAGCCTCAGCAGGACTTGTGTGGGTGCTCTGCCTGGTTAATGTCACAGCTTGCGTGAGACAGAAAACTGAAGCAGCTGTCGTCAGCGCCACATAAGGAAACTTACCCAGAGCACCAAACAGAAGAGTGGTATTCAGATCACAGCAGGTGCAGATCATTGTGATGTTACAATGCCCAGAACCCACCTCCATTTCCATTGAAAGCTTAAAAAAATTAAATAAACAATAAGGCACTGCAAATGTTAAGGGACATAGAGTGCTCTATAACTTTTATCCAAGACTTTCTGCAAACAGTAGGACGTGCTACAACATTGAAATTCCTTCTCCTGCCACAGTGCCTTCGACACACCTTGACCTGCAGTAGTGACAATGAAATATGCGTGCCTTTGAGTAGGCTGTCTAATAAGCGCAGCAACACATACAGTACCATTCAAGCTTCAAGCTCCGCAGCTTAAGTGGGTTTTGGGGCTCAAAAGCATTTTTCAGGTTTGAATCCAACGTTGAATCAACTCTTTGAGTCCAAATCCTTTTGAATCTGTTTAGGTTTAGGTAAGCTAAATAACTACAACTTAAAGATTCAGTTGCGATCTACTATGTGTTTGGCTAAAAAGGTAGAAACACCAGACTATATTTTTGACTTATAACCTAACACACTCTGTTGGTACAACCTGTAAATGAAATGCACAGCAATGAGATATGAAATACTACTTCAGTATGTTTCATTATATTTGTACTTACTTTTGAACACGAGAAAATTCACAAAGAATAGGTTGCAACCACTAGCTGCTTAATCTCAAGGTCAGAATCTCTAAAGATATTGTGATATCAAAGCGCAGACACACAGTGCAGTTTGCCCTTGATTGCTATTATTCAATTCAATTCAATTCAATTTTATTTATATAGCGCCATATCATAACAAAGTTATCTCAGGGCACTCATTATCCCCTAGGCAAAGTGCTGTACAATGTTTTTTTGTACAATCTGTGTTCATTTGCCCCCAAACAGTCTAGTGTCAAAAATCTTCAGACTGAGCACACCGTCACAAATAATCTTTAAAGTATGGACACGAGCTTACAGAAAGCTCCTTCATCAGCCAAGTTTAATTTAGACTTTTTGGTCACATTACTGAAGTAATTAGCATGAATTAACTACATCTAATAGACTGTACCATCAGCAGACACATGTGTTAATGGAAACATTAACCATAGCTTTCCAAAGCAAGCCTTCTATCTCATATCAAAATGTCTCTCGTGAAAAAAGACGATGTTTGCCATTCCAACCGGCAAAAGTGGTGGAACCAACTAAAGACAACAAGCCTGTTTAGGACATTGCTCTGTGATGAGAAAAAAGAGGGCGAGGAGAAATAAAAGTTATGATTAGAGACTTATTAGTTATCCTCAGGGGTTAGCCCATCTGGGTATTTTACCAACTAGGAACCAGATACAAAAATGGAACCAGCCTTGCTTGTTCATTCTAAGCAGCGTCATCTAATATTGGGCATCATTGAAAAGTTTTTGTTCAAGTAATCCCAGCACCTCAAGTAATCAGCGACTCACAGATTTTGATCATCACCCTATAGATTTAATATGGTCATTTTGTGCCATGGGGAAACGAGCAGCTTAACTTACAGCCTGTCAAGTATTTTATTAGCTCCCAGGAATTATATCATATACTACCTTTGATTTATATGCTTGTGTTTGTGTGTGGCAGCTGAAATGAGAGTGGGTGTGACTCATGTTGGCAGCTTATCGGTGTGATTAGCATGACTATGAGACGCTGAGATGGATATTAGCTCGGAGCTGAGCGCACAAACCTCGTCAGTGCGCACAGGCGCCTCGCTGGATGTTGATGTGATTGATTTGCAAAGTCAAAGGAGAAATATTTTCATTTAACAGCAAATGGTGGGCCTGTTTGTGGAAGGGATATTCATTTTCATCCCATGGACCTAAACTCCTGACAAACACTGCATTGTGCCGCAGCACAATAATATCCAAGAAGTAGGTATATACGATTATTTCATCCAAGTTGGTATCAGAGTTTGAACTGCAGCCAGTTGGTTGCTGGTTACACTCAGGCTGCACAAATCAATGAAACAGCTCTTGGACATATTTCTAACAGGAGAGCCTTCAACACAGTTAGTTTGGGTTCTTATATCCTTTTGTTAGATATCCATGTGAAAATTCTGGTCTTACCCCGGAGCTGTGACTTATTTTACTAAATTAGTACTCTTATGATGTCAGAAGCAACCCATTGTGGGTTTGATAAACCAGGACATTGGAAAGACAGCTGAATACTCAAAGCAAAAATTAATTTTGGCAGTTTCTCGGGACAAAAGAGCAAGTTGGTGAAATGCACAAATAAGCAGAGGCGTACTGAGAAGTGAAGTAGTGTAAACTAACATCAATTTGAGACCAAACACTTCAGAACAGTGGTTACCAACCTCTTCAGCTTGTGACCCTTTAAAACAAGCTCCTGCTTGTAAGCCTTTGTCGCTGGCCGATTTTGCCCATTTCACACCAAATTTGCAAGCAAGCACTTTCTGAAAGGCAGAGCCCAGGGTAAATCACGTTAAGCTTTGTTTTTGTAAAGCATTGCTTATCATACAAAGCAGTTAACTAGGACACTACATGCTACATCAAAATATAAACAATCAATACTCATTTTCTACCTTGGTATCCTCATCTTCTGTATGATTTTCTGCCATGCTTGAGATTTTAAACAACGGTAGCAGTGCGTCTCTAGGCCTGGCAATGTCAATCCGTCAGCCCACAACTTTCTGATGGATTGCCATTACATTTCGTTTAGGTATTAATGGTCCTGAGAGGACGAGTCGTACTTAATTTGTTGATCACTTGACTTTTTCTCTAGCGCCACAATGAGGTTGACGTTTTAGTTTTTTTGTGAAATGCCTTGACAACTATTAACTATAACATTCACGTGTTACGTGAGATAAATTGTAATTGTAATTGAACCCCGACCTGCCCCTAACTGCTCAGGGGTGGCATTAAATGAGGCAGCCTCCTTGCTGGGCATCTATCCATACATTAATGCATGTGTATAGGTCCTGTTTGTGCATGTGTGTATGTAAAGACAATAAAAGAGTGAAAAAATGAATTATATTATAAAGTATGCCTTGTTAAATACCAAAAGTAATGAAATTCCCATCAGCCTCAGCTGTACTTGGTTAATTTGCACATTCGAGCATGTTGGCATGCTAAACTTAGATGCTAAACATAGTAAACATTACAGCATGTCAGCATCAATGTGAGCATGTTAGCATGCTATTGTTAGCATTGACATTACATTACATTACATTTAGGCATTTAGCAGACGCTTTTATCCAAAGCGACTTCCAAAATAAGAGCTTTACATCAAGTGCATAGAATCATGGGCAAAAACAGGAAGATATCGTATCGAATAATATGAGTGCTGGTGATGAATCACAAGTGCTATAGGTAAGTACTTCGCTGCCAGTGGCAAAAACGAAAAGAGCATTAAATCTAGAAACAGATTTATGTCTGTTCATTATCAGTCACAGTACAGTCAAGCTAGACAACAATTCTAATATAATATATCACACGATATGCTGTACTTTATAGAACCAATGTGTCACATTTTGTTGTATTCCTGGTGCTTTTAGTTTAAATGCACCACGATGCAATAAAAAATACTTTAAAATGCAAAATGTAAATGTAAAAATCAAAAGTCAAATTCACCGGTAGTTACCGGTGGCATTTGAGAAATAAAGTGCTAAATATCTCAAATGTTCCTGTATACCCAGAACAAATCATGAACAATCATGATTGTTTTCAGTCTTTAACATTCTTTAATAGCTTGTGTTGCCTTGTGAGGAAACATCTCCATTTCCTCCTCTGGCTCTCTGGCTTTGTGTCTGTGCCAGCGCCTCATGGTCAGCTCTTTTAGTATTCTGCTTTCACGGGCTCGGATGGCTGAGCTTTGTAGATGATTCCTGCACCTTCGTGACAGACAAACAGCTCCTAAATTCTCTGGTTCCCCTGGCCGTCTTTGATGCTGTTTGCCTTTGTTGTTGTTCTTGTTGTTGTTGGTCTCTTTTGTCACCACTATTTCCACTTTCCCCAGGTTATGAACACCTCTTTAATGTTCATGAACCTTGGCTGGTATGGACAGTAAATTAGCCAACAACACTAAACCACGGTGTGACTTGTATGCAGTGATGTGTCTCTCTATTTTGAGCATGTTGCACTTCGTTGTTAGCACTGACAGCTTAACTCTTTACTGTACGGATAATAGATATGGTGTGATTTGTATTGAAAGGTTTTCTCTCCTCTCTTCCTCTTCCTCTCTCTGTTCTCATCTCCTCTCCTCTTCACAACAAACCTGCTGTTCTCCTGCTGTGAACTAATTGGCTTCCTCAAGCACCAGTAACAGGCTTTTCCTCTGTTTTTTTTTAATGGAACATGCATGCCCTTCTGCTCCCCTGATTAGGCCCCCAGAAGTCAAACATATTGTGCTGTTTGAGCAAACAGGCTGCCGCAAATGCGAATCCCTTGTTTGGAGGGAAAAACCTTTCCAATCTGTTTTAATGCATATTTTAAACGACTGTGGAGCACCACATGCTGATGTATATTTCAAGTGAGGGACGCCGGATAGCATTGTTCAGGGGAATGTAATTCATTTGCATAAAGACGACATTTCTCTAGATCTAATTTATTCATTCCTTTAAACCTGAAGTATTGTTGTGTAAGAGAGGAGGACACACAAGGTCTTTTTTGTTTTTTCCAGAGCAGTTTTTATAAGTCTCCTCTCAACATTGTTGTGACTTGTAGACGATTTGCTCAACTTTAGTGTACTTGAACATGTGACTTTAACACTCAAAGTCTATAGTAACTTTTCTCTGATTTGTTCAGCAATGTAAATAAATAAATAAATCTGGTTTGTGCTCACTGACAGCATTTCTGCTGGTTAGGAAAGTAATTGCCTAATCAGAGTTTTGTAAGCAGGATTAACAATGGGGATGTTGTTTTCATTAAAAGCTAGCTACAAAAGTGGAAACAAATGTGGATGAGATTTAAGTCGATTTACAGAAATCACAATTCTTATATTGGCATATGTTTTCAAACATCGAGTTTAATGATGCTAGCAACCGGTAGTGCAGCGTCCTTGTTGATCAAAAATGGAGGTACATAATAGATACATAAATCAGTACTGATTTGTCAGGGCAAAATAAAACAAACAGCAGCAATAAATAGAAAGTATAAAATTATATTAAATATTTCATATTTTTCACATAGTAGTAGAACAAGACCCAGGTTCTTAAACAATAGAGTCACTGAAATATCCCAACATTTGGATTGCCGAACATTTATGGTCCCAAAAGGATGAACTCTAATGAGTTGATAACATTTACTGCGTGGATTGACGTAAAGTTTTGTACAGACATTCATGATTCTCAGACAACGTAACCTAAGGACTTTGGTGATCCCATGTTCTATCTTCTAGTTCCACCATGAGGTTAATATTTGTGGTTTTTAGTGAAATGTCTCAACAACTATTAGATGAATTGCCATGAAATTTGTTTTCAGACATTCATGTCCCTAGCAGGATGTATTGGATCACTCTTAACTTTTATTCTAGTGCCACCATCGGGTCAAAAATATAATTTCCCCAACACTTTATGACCAAATACCTTCAAAACAAATGATATTCCCATCAGCCTCAGCTGTGTTAAGTGCAAGTTAAGAAATGTTAAGATGTAAAACTAAGATGGTAAACATGGTAAGCATCAAACCTGCTTAACATTACCATGGTAGCATTGTCATTGTTGTATGTTAGCATGCAAATGTTAGCATTTAGATCCAAGTACAGCTGTGCCTAAATATAGCCTCACAGAGCTGTTAGCATGGCTGTTGACTCTTAAGCCATATTCGCACAGAGCTAGTATTACCAGGGGACCTCATGTGATTTAGAAAAAAAGAAAAAAGACCCCAAAGCACAGAGATGCTGATTCATAAACAGACCTTTTCCATCAGCGATATTGAGATAAATCAGCAAACATGCCTCTTGTAAATGTAATAAAAACTAATCCTAAACCAGATCTTATTTAGCCAGAAAAAACATCACACATTGTTGTTTAATCCCAGCCCTCCAAGCATGTAAATTGGCCTCATTGTCACCCACTGTGTTGCTAACTAACATCACAGTGGTTTATATTTTGAGTGATCCCTGTCTGTGTTCAACATCTCCAATATAATGTTACAGCAGGAGCTACATGACAGTAAATTAAAGGGAAAAAAGCCCTCAAAATGCTTTTTAATTGAGCCATACACCTCATTTGTGCATGTTTTGCAGCTGTGACTCTTTCATCTCGACCTGAAAGAGATGCAGCTTCTTTCCTGAGTAGAATAATTGCACAGAATGAAATTGAAGCTCTTACAATCGTTTACGTCTGCATCTTTTTTTTTGTTTTTTTCTTATCTCTTTCCAAGAAATGCCAGTTACATTGTCCTACCCATCTGCTTGTATGAGACAATGAAACCTTATCAGTAGTATAACATAATTAGTGGTGCAGTGGAGCCGTCTGTTGCAGCAGAGAGCCATATGGACTTACAGGAAGACCCACTCCATCTGTATTGATTTCTGGAAGTGGACGGCTTAGAGAATTCAGACTGCAGTCAAGCTGCGATCAAGACATAGATTACCATCCCATCACGTATGCTCCCCATAGTGTGTGTTTGTGTGTGTGTGTGTGTGTGTGTGTGTGTGTGTGTGCGTGTGTGTGCGTGCGTGTGTGTTTTCAATGCTTCTTCCAGTATGTGTGTAAGTGCTCGTGCGGTGCATCTCCTGAGAACCATAATGACTTGTAATGTTTCTGGCCATGTTGCAAAAGGAAATGATCTCTTGTCTTCACACACACACACAAACACACTGTGCGGAGAGCGGGAGAGTGAGACAGGCAGGCAGAAGGACTGACAGTCATTGTTTTGGCTAACGCACTCTGACGACAGCAAGATGGGGGTAAAATGATGGCTGATAGTTTTAAAAGGTTGTTAGTGTGGAAAAGGAGGGAAATGGCTTGATAATGGAATCCGCCTCTGTGATCTTTAATCTGCAGCCTGTCATGCTTTGTGTTGGAGAGACAACGGAGAGAGACAGAGGGTAGCGAGAAGAGAAACACTGCATTATTCCGCTCAGTAAACAACGAGGTGAGGGTTATCAAAATGAAGGAGTACACATTTAGATAAGTCAGCTGGCACAAGGAAATTGCAGATAGACATTTTAGTGCTGTGGGGTAAGCTATCTTCCCATCTTCGCTCTTTTGGAGAACTCAGCAGCTGAATAACCACTTTCAGACTCCACTACAAGACTGTGTTGGCAATACTACATGTCAGTCTCATGTTTGAATGAGCCCACGAGACTCACGTTTTTGTAAAAGTCTTGACCGAGTTAGACTGAGTAACGTTTCTGACGAGTCTGAGCTGAAAACTGTCACATTAACAGAGAGGATTTCACAGCAGCACAAGATTGAATAAACTGAGAAAGATAAGGTCCTATAATAGTTAAAGGAATGCTTTGTCATTTCTTATACACACATAATCTGTTTAACAAACTACATAATTAAATAAATTAGCCATTTTTAAGTTGTAGATCTTAGCCTATGTTCACACAGCAAACATCAGTTCTTAATTAGGATTTATTGCCCAGATTCAAGCTTATTTCATTCCAGCACGAACTGGTCAGGGACCTGAACTGACCCACATGTTCAAAAGACCAATAACAGAGACGCCACACGCAGCACACTGCCTTACAGAAGTAAACATCGAGGCCGCTGAAGTCAGGGTTTGCGGTTTCATTAGGAAGTTGATGTGCAGAGGAAGCCTGCGAATGATAACAAAGACGATGAGGAGAAAGAAGCAGCTGTCACCATACACACCACACACCATACATACATTCATGTACACACTGCGGCCAAATCCAGCCCAGCCCACCTCCGAATGTGGTCATCTGTGGTGCATTCACACGTGTTCTCCTGTCCACTTGTTATCACCCAGGAAGACATGTTAATGCCAGGTGGAAACAGTCCTGTCATGTTTGAATAAAGTCATTGTGGAACATTTGCATAATGTTCAAAGTAAAAAAAACAGAAATAGTTTGAAGCCAGAGAAGTTACTTTTCCACACCTAAAAGCGCTAATGCATTTCAGTTTCCAGTTTCCTGTGCGTCTCTGTCTCACGCTGTCTCTCTGGTTACACTGTCAGTACAGATTTGACTTGTCCAGGTGTGATCCATTAAACACATTATTCATACCTGAGGGGAGACAAGGAAGACAGAGATCACCATCTGCTCGCTGCTTGATTAAATTAATCATGTGTGAACTTTTACACAAGGCTGCAGGCCTCCATCTCTCTCTCTCTCTCTCTCTCTCTCTCTCTCTCTCTCTCTCTCTCTCTCTCTCTCTCTCTCTCTCTCTCTCTCTCTCTCTCTCTCTCTCTCACTCT
>JAVQJL010025330.1:0-11560 GCA_036024295.1 Nannoperca obscura | reverse complement strand
GAGTGTATTTCTTTAAAGTTAAGACTAGTTTAAAGTCATCTTCATTGAAAAGTACAGTGCTTTTCCTTCAAAAATAAGGACATTTCAATGTGACCCCAAACTTTTGAACAGTAGTGTATGTAATAACTGTGGTTTTTCCAGCGCTGCTAGGATCAAATTTGATAGCAGAAAAACGTTATTTGTTCACTTAAATTTGAAATGTTTTGTTTTTATGTTAAAACAAACTGTTGGTGTAATTGGTCTAAAACATTTGATTGAATCTAAGATCTTGTGACGTTTTCGTGCAGGGCTTCCAGGTTTTGGTGGAGACAGAGTGGCTGGACTTTGGACACAAGTTTGCCGACCGCTGCGGCCACGGAGAAAACTCAGAGGACCTGAACGAGCGCTGCCCTGTCTTCCTGCAGTGGTTGGACTGTGTTCACCAGCTGCAGAGGCAGTTCCCATGCTCCTTTGAGTTTAATGAGGCCTTCTTGGTGCGTAAAAGATGGACGGTTAAAGTGAAACACGACTTTTAGAATGTTTTCATGTACAGAAATGGAAAGGCCTCTGATTCAAGTGTCTTCCCCTCAGTATCCGCTGATATACAGTTACAGTCTAGGTCTGTTGTCGTTTGGGGAACCTCCTGTCATCTCTGCTCTTTTTATCATACCTGAGGTGTGTATACATGTCGATTTGTGTGTGTGCAGGTGAAACTGGTACAGCACACCTACTCCTGTCTGTTCGGCACCTTCCTGTGCAACAGCGGCAAGGAGAGGGAGGACCGCCACGTTCAGGAGCGGACCTGCTCAGTCTGGTCACTGCTGAGACCGGCCAACCGCACACTGAGGAACATGCTGTACTCCTCACACTCCGAGACCGTACGTCCACCGCCTGTCCCTAAGTGTTTATTCTTTGTTCCTTTAGGAAATGGATTACTGCTAGTTCTGGTTGTTGTGGTTTTTCATTTATCCTGATGAACGTTTCAAATAAATACATTCTGAAGCATGTTAAAAAAGGTCTTTACAAACAGCAACGTTGATTGAAACCCAGCAAGGCAAATAATAAAGAGAAGTTAGAGAAAATGTGTGAGTGAAGTTAATTCAGCGTTCAGGCCTGACAGCATTTAGTTTTCAAATGCATTATGGGAAAGATGAGCCTCAGAGCTCTGCATTTCATCATGTCTTTTTAGATTTATAGCCTATTGTTGTGGTCTCTGATTTAGGAGTGTTTTTGCTTTTGCATTTTTATGGTTACTGTTGTTTTGCATTCCTGTGTGTGGGTGTCGTGGCCATAAATATTGTCCACTTAGCATGATGAGAAAATATTAAGCATTCAGATGTTCTTGTCAAATCTTACTCAAATATAAGCAAGTGTTTTATCTTGTTTTTTCAGACTGTAACGATTTGCTCCCGGATTATTTAGCAGTTTTTCTGTCTTCTGATGGCGTCCTGATTCACGTTTGCAGCTGTTGTTGCAGGTTCTCCACCCAGTGTGTCACGTACGCAACCTGATGCTGTGGACGGCGGTCTACCTGCCCAGCTCCTCCCCCACCACCCCATCCGATGACTCCTGCGCCCCCTACCCTGTGCCCGGTGGCAACCCCGAGGACACGCCCCTGGCCAGGTGAGCCTGGCGCGCTGGCACCCGACCCCCCCCCCCTTCCTCCCTCATGTAAGATAAACACAGGTCGAGGACTCCCACAGCCAGAGGGGCCCGGCTTTTCATCTCCACTGCTTAGCTACTTTGCTGCACTCGGGCCCTCGCAGTCACAGATACTGTTTTATGCTCTGCTTATCTCGCGTCTCATGACAGTCACACCATCAAGGAAGAGTAACAGGAAGTTGTTTCATTTGTATGTCCACATAGTTTTATGACAGCTCGAAGTTAAAAGTCTGAGTGCTTCTCTTTCATTATGTTTTTGCTGCGTTTTCTTGCTTTAATGAGCCTGACATGTGATTGATGTGCTAACTAAACAGTTTCTAACTATTATGTGTGCAGTTACAGACGGAATCATACTGTCAAGCACACTGAGCCATTCTCATATGTATATGTGCATAATTCTTCTCCTCCTCAGACATACGAAGACTCGCTCCTTCGACAACTTGCCCAGCGCCTGTGAGCTGGGAAGCTCGCTGGCTCCCAACCGCCGCTCCAGTGACCCGAGCCTCAATGAGAAATGGCAGGACCACCGGCGCTCTCTAGAGCTCAACATGACGGTGGGGCCCGAGGGAGGGGGAAACCAGGATCAGGAGGTGTGGCCCAACGGAGTGGGGCCTTATCCAGATGGAGTGGACTCCGAGCTGGACGACAGCCCACAGCCCCGGAGCTCCGACGCTGAGCTCGGAGAGGGTGTGAGCCCAGCAGCAGCGGGAGAGGAAGCAGAAGAGGCGGAGCTCTCTGTGGCAGTGGGCGTGGCTGAGGGTCAGATGGAGAACATCCTTCAGGAAGCCACTAAGGAGGAGGCGGGAGCAGATGGTCAGAGAGAGGGAAGTGCTGCTGTCACTCATGTCATTCACGTGGTTGACGCACAGGTGGAGAAAGATGTGAAAGATGAGGAGGAAGATCCGTGTGCTGAAGTCAGCGGGACTGAGACGCAGAGAGAAGCACTTGCTAATGGTCACCATCCAGAAAATGGCGTAATGGAGGCAGAAGAGGATGGCGAGTCTCCCCCCCTGCCCACACAGAAGGCACAAGAGCTGCATCCACAGGCAGCTGCGGTGACTCACACACCCGAGGATCTGGTGAAGCAGGATGTAGAGGATTCTTCTGTACAAGAGGAACTTACACATGAACCCAGTGAGTCCGACTCAGGCGAGCCAGAGCAGCCCGCAGCCCATAGAACTATAACTAACGGCTTTGTGGACAGGTCACCTGAAGAGCCGCATGTGGATGAGGAGACCTGCCCTGACTTTGAGTCTGACCACGGTGTCTCGGAGACGGCGGAGCAGGTGGATAAGAGGGCCTCCCTGATGGAAAGCTCCACAGAGACTTTAACTGAAGAGGCCTGCAGCAGGGCTGAGCTGCCCGCACAGCCACCTGTTTGTCCGAGTCGTCAGCCCTGCAGCGATGGCAGGAGCCAACCGCCCTGCTCCAGGAAAGAGAAAGCACCGGAGACAGGCGAGCATGGCGTTAGCAGAACATTAAACGGGGGCAGCAAGCGACCCTCCGTCAGTGCCTTTCAGTCGGACCTCATCAGGGACGGACTTTGTAACGGCGACAGCTCTGAGGGGGAGCCCTGCGGAGGACCTCACTGGGCCAAAGGGAATGGGGAGAGGGCCCCTCTGAGTCGACAGGTGTCCCTAGCAAGCTGCAACTCCCTGATCCTCCACCCGCGGAGCAGCTGTTCCCAGCACCGCTGGTGCCACGCCCTGCTGAGTCGGGCCGCAATCAGCCCGGAGCAGCCGTCCCGCAGCCATCTGGACGACGACGGGCTGACGCTGCACACCGACGTCATCCAGCAGAGGCTCAGGCAGATCGAGGCGGGGCACCAGATGGAGGTGGAGACTCTGAAGAAGCAGGTGCAGGAGCTGTGGAGCCGCCTGGAGAATCAGCAGCACACCGGCTCCCACAGGATCAACGGAGACATGGGAGACGAACTGGTAAGACGGCGACAGGTTGGGTGTTCATTTTAAGATGTAAACCTCCACATTTGCTGGTTTGTGTGGACTTGATTGTGATCGTCTGTGTCTCCCTCCATGCAGACTTCAATGACAGACTCGGAGTACAACCTGGACGCTAACTGTTTGTCGCGCTGCAGCACGGAGCTCTTCTCTGAGGCCAGCTGGGAGCAGGTGGACAAGCAGGACACTGAGGTGAGCAGCCAGGCTAACCGGAAGCTAATCTTTAGCAGGGATGGAACGACACTCTAAGCAATGGCTGTATGTGTTTGTAGCTTGCTTATATGGACTTCTCTGGCAGTTGATGGTGGTCGGTGGTTGATCGGCAGGTGAGCTTCTCTGTAGTGCAGTAGTGAACTGAGATCAGTCTGTACATTACAGGTGACTCGTTGGTACCCAGACCATTTGGCAGCCCAGTGTTACGGCTGTGAGAGCAGGTTCTGGCTCGCCGCCAGGAAGCATCACTGCAGGTAAGGTCGGATGCTTATCAAGCTGCAGAATCTCAAACCTTCAGCCCCTGTCATCAACCACTCGTGTCTGTCCTGATGGGGCTTAAAGAGACGTTTCCTCTATTTAAGCTCGCTCCTCCTCCGTTTACAGCTTCCTGTATCCAGACTCGATTACGTCAAGGCAGCTTTCAGTTCCCACTCGGCATCTTAATGAGTCTTGATTTTATTTTGTGTGACCACTTCTGAGTTGAGTTTGATCACTTGTGTTGACCTCAAAATCAGACCGTTGACTCATTTTGGTTCCTCTCTTATTGATATGCATATGCTGGTACGAACAGCCATTGTCCTAATCTCAATACGTCTTTTAATATGTTTTGAATGTCCGCCGTGATTCTGTCATGCAAGACTCGTTTTTTTGCTTAGCGTGACATGCCTCTGTGTTCTCTCATTAAAGGGTCACTCCACTCATTTAGTATTGCACTTTCACAAAGTTGTGGGACATACAAGAGGAGAAAAAAGGTTCAAATCAATATCTTTGCTGACTTTTAGACCCCAGTTTGGGTCCAGAAACGCTGATTCCTTTATTTCCCATCATGCCTCTTGGTACACAGCCATGGCTTCCAGACTCCACACCTGCAGTTTGGAACGCAGCCTTTCTGTTTATAAATTTCAAGTCTCCAGCCCATGCAGAGATAACCCTGATGACATCATGATGGTGATGATGTCATCGGGGTTACTTTCTCAGACTCCATCAGAGCCTCTGAAGACATAAAACTGTTCTCTGCAGCGAGTAAACTGGTGGAGTGCTCCTTTATTTAAGAACTCGCCTTGGCGATAGGTCAATACATTGATTGATTGATTTGGTTAAATAGGGCCGCTGTTATGCACTGATGTGCTGAGACGTAACTGTTAAGAATAAAGGGCCAGACTGAACAACAATGTCCATTCAAAGTCCTCTGGGGAGTTTCCGGATCTCTTTGGTCAGTTTAAGCACGATGAGATTCATTTGGTGCGTTTTAGTTTTCTGGTGGAATTTCCTGTTATTATTTCCTCATATCACTGTCTGCTCTTTCTTTGCTTTGAGGTGGGTTGGATGAGTGGGATTCATTTTGGGTGATAATCTAGTTATTTCAGCAGTGTAGCATTGTAGCCATCTTAGGTTTTCCATTTTAAAAAAAGCCTATAACACACATCAGCAGCAGGACGTGTGTGTGTTAGTGTGGTTAAGTCTTTTCTGTTCAGGCACTTCTTATCCATTGTCTGCCCCTCTCCTCTACAGTGGCAGGGAGCCTGTCCAGGAGGTCTGGTGAGATCCGGCTCCCCTGTCCCTCCACCCTTTTAACCTGGCATCGCTGCACCTTCCTCCTCCTAACCATCGCCCCCTCCTCACCGGCTTTCCCCTCATTCTGTTCTTGTTGTCAGCAAATTATCAGGGACATCTCTCTTCATTTCTGAGATGTATTGATCTGAATATGCGCCCTGCAGCGCCAGTGTGTTTCCATTCAGCAGTTTTTAATTGGCTGTGACTGCGAGCACAGTGCTGTGGGAGAGCTGTGATTGGTGGAGGGCTGACTGTTATTTCACCTGAACAATTTGAATCTAAAAGCAAAAACGTGGACTCAACCCTCCTCCTGCCATAGCACATCAGCACCCTGCCCTCCAACCACCTACCACACACCCACCGGCAGCATGCTGCCCCATGCATCTCACCTCCCAGCAGCACAGCATGATACAATCCTGGAGACCACAGTCCACCTGTTGGTGTGAGACGCTGCAGACTCAGAGTGAATTAGATTGTAGTTTTTGGAGTACAGGCAGGTAGAAGGGACCACTGTGTGTGTTAGTGTGTGAGCATGGCCTTACATCTGAATCTGAGCATGGGTCTGAAACCTCCAGTGTGACCTGCCTCCCTGTCTAGTGATGATAATGTGTTTTTAATGGGGCTGAATAATCAGGTTAGCACCACTGAGTGATCGAGCACCTTTTCTAACCCGGCATGTAGTGCAACATCACCAGAGCTCAGCTGAAAACAGGATCAGTGGGGTTTGTTCTTTCCACCTGTTTTATCATGCGTCCCCGGTGTGCAACAACAACAAAACATCACATTCTGTCAATCAGTTTGTTTACAGCAGCATCCTGTTCTTCAAATGTGGCTCAGCTAATTCATTCTAGCATGATGTCAGCCAGCTCGAACACTGTCAGGTTTGTTATCCCTCTGTGCTCCACACATCAATGAGCCACACTGTTGCACTGGCTAACATGTTCCATCGTTACCACACACACACACACACACACTGTAGTTTATTTCGAGTTCATCTCACATGCTGCACACCATCCTGCTGATATAAATATTAAC
Organism: Nannoperca obscura; assembly: GCA_036024295.1. Lineage (NCBI taxonomy): Eukaryota > Metazoa > Chordata > Actinopteri > Centrarchiformes > Percichthyidae > Nannoperca > Nannoperca obscura. The sequence continues at coordinate 5,159 of JAVQJL010025330.1, read as the reverse complement.
TAGTCCAACAAATGTGTATAAATCTGTAATTCTTCAACAAATTCCCTTTTTACTTACTTTACTGTGAGGAAGAAAATAAAGATTTACACCTTCAGTGCTTTGAGAGAGATGGACTAACTATTTATTTTTGAATATTACTAGCCTTATCTTTGAACTTAAAGCAGAGAAAACACTTTAAACACGCTTCGTGTGCATGCAGTGGACCCTTTCTAAGATCTCATGAAGCAGAATAAACTGATGTTTGACAAATTTCCAGTCAAATATTTATTTTCTTTTTGCTCACAATATCCCAAACTACTTGGATTGGTTTCTTTTTTTAAATTTAAAAACAGCTCTTGATGATTTTTTTATTAATTATTTTTCCTTCCAATATTATAGTTATCTTTTGGCGCCTCGAAGGAAAGGAGACATTTGTATCGAACAATTAGTTCAAGGTTTATCTTGAAAAATCATCATCCAGTTAACGATCAATGAGCCGGCCTAGCCAAGCTGTCTGAGTGTTCCATGTCTGAAGAACAGGGCCTGGTGCACATGCAGCAGAGTTGAGTGGTTGAAAGGAGACGCATGGTAACTGCAGGTGTGAAGCGGTTCTGTCAGAGTCCAGTAGTGACCGCTCTCTGTGTCCCTACAGGAACTGCGGTAACGTGTTCTGCGCCAGCTGTTGCGACCAGAAGATCCCAGTGCCAAGCCAGCAGCTGTTCGAGCCCAGCCGCGTCTGCAAGACCTGCTACAGCAGCCTGGAGCTCAGTCCTGCTCCTCTGGACCTGGAGCTGGAGAAACCCATCACAGCCAGCTCCAACTGAAGCTCCGAGGACCGGGACGCGACGGGAGGGGAGTCGGGCAGAGCTGCCAGCCGCTGACACGGCACACTGCTGAAGAAGAGCACAGGAGCTCAACAGAATGTCCCATGTACTTTGTGTGTGTGTGTGTGTGTGTGTGCGCGCGCATGCTGCAGATATGGAATTGAATGTGTATATACAGGATGATGTGGTGGAGCAGCGGAATTACGTTTTGGTGTGATGCCGAGCGCTCTGAATGGTGGGTGTGCACAGCGGTGGGTTGTGTGTGTGTGTGTGTGTGTGTGAATGTGAGTGTGAGAGAGAGTGTGACAGGAAATCACACATTCGTCGCACAGAGGGTTTGTGGCAGTAAGTTGGGTGATGAGACTGCACTCCGAGGCCCGAGGAGTGAGAATGGACATCCTGGTGCGTGGGACCGGGCAGGCAGAGGTCGCCTCACTGTGTCTCTGAGGTCTTGGAGGACTTTGGTGCACAGAATCATTTTCCTGCTCATCACCGCTTCACATCAGACTTCTACGTACCATCATCTCCCAGCTCGCACTGCTTCTTCTCTCTGCAGGGTGTAGGATCAGAAGCCTCGTGGAAAATCTCCTGACAGTCATGAGACACAGCAGCTTTAGAAATGTCCGGGTAGCCGGTGCTCTCAAATGTTTTGGGAAAAGCTTTCAAGGGTCTGTTCACCCAAATATTTCCTCATAGTGGAACCTAACCATGCATTTAAATTCAATTTAGATCTCATCTGACATTTCTGTTCTCACCCCAATACAGTGGAGGTGAATTGATTAAGGGCTGCAACTATTATATTCATTATCAATAAATCTGCAAATCAGTTCATAATTTTTGGTAAAATGTTTGAAATAGTGAAACTTGGCCATTATAATGTCTCAGAGCCCATGATTCAGTTTAATAACATAGATTATAAAGACCTTTTTTACGTTACAAAAGCTGGAACCAGTAAATGAACATATCATTTCTATAATTTGACAATTTGATTATGAAATAACTAATTGTTTGTGGCTCACTGCACTGAAAAGTGACATTTAAAGCGCTACTCCATCAATTTAATATCACACTAGTACACCAAACAATCAGCCGGCTTTCAAAAGACAGAAAGCAGAGACTCCCGTTACTCTGGATCATCACTTTTGGTGTTTGGGTGAACCGACTCTTTGACGCTCTGTGCTGAATCTCTCATATTTGCTTGCTTTAGTTTGGGTGAGTTTTTTTTCTTCCAGCTTTTTCACACAGAAAAACACGTGTATACAGCTAACTGACATGTAAATACAACGGGGGGAATCCTTTTGGTAAGCAGTTTGTTTGCGTAGGTTATGAGTTTGTGTTTAATGTGTGTTGAGATTCAGCTCAGAGTGCAGACACAAGTTTAGATTCTTTTTAACAGAAATGCTGTGATATTCAAATTGTTTTGTTTCTCAAATACTTATTTTGAATATGAATATCGTGGCCTCAGTGAAGAGAGTAAATTCTATTTTTGCTTTTAAACAAAAAGCAGTTAGTGATGTACAGTCTGCTGGGAGTGTAAACTGATGTGTTGTGACGTTGTCAGTTTGTGTCAGATGGCAGACAAGCTGCAGGTTGTTTGTGCGCGACACGGACTGACTGACTGTAATCTCTCCTGTTAGCTATACCTTCATGCCCTTCACTCACAAAAGCCCCCTTTTTATTAGTTTTACCCAGCAGGCACTGGGAGCTGGGCGTCTCGCTCACTTTTCAGTCCGCAAGTGGGAATCACAAGTGAAGTTTAAACGTTCACATGCTAAAGACGACACGTATTCATTTTATTTTGATGTAATCCCTTGTTTTCTTTGAGGCGGCGGCCGACCGTGACCTCATTTTGTGGTTCCCACTTTGATTGGCTGAAACACGGAGGAGAGCGGCGGCAGCAGAAAGGGCTCTTGGCGTTTTCAAGTCTGTAACTCCACACATGAACTATGTCAGAGACGCTTCACTGAGACGCCCACTCTGCCCGACACCCATTCAATGACCTCCTTACACACACACACACACACATTATTTTGTAAAATAAATGAATGAAATAATATATTCAGATACCTATATAGCATTTAAGAAAAATGTATAGAATCCTTGAATAGTGGCTCACTTAATTAGTCACCAAAAAGTTTTTTTTATTTCTTTGTTTCTTACGGTATTAGTTGCAGGAGAATCCGTATATTTTGCAGCCTGTTGATAAGAACAGGTGTTTTTAGTTTTTTTTAATAGAGAAGCAGGGTGTCCTGTTTTGATGCTGCAGTGGTTTCCTTTTTAAATGCGATCATTACTTTGATTTAATTTATTGAGGATTTGTTGTTGAATTGCTGTTTAAAATCCAGACAATTCAATTGCCACAGGATAATCAGTGTTTGAGGTGGTTCTGATCTGTGGCTATGGAGGATGTTCTGTTTCGTATCAGCCAATCACAGCAGGGTTGCCTGATATATGAGGCGGAAGTCAGAGGTGTCAGCTGGTGATCATGTGACGATCACATGTCTAAATGAAACAACACAAACAAGTGTCTGACGTCTATGCACTGAGAAAACAGTGGTCCAAAACAAGCAGCCTGAACCCAAAATAAAAGCCCCCCCCTTCATCTCACACACAAACATTACTCCATTCAAACCCATCTACAAACACTACCTCTACTTTGTACACACACTCATTCATGCACGCGCACACACAGATTCACCCTGAGCTTCTATTTGCGTGAGTGCTTCTCGCTTTCCAGGTGTACATCATGGAGAATGGCCTTCGTTGTTGTTATAGAAACTCTGTGGTTTTGTCCGTTAATCAGCTGGAGCTTTAAAGGAGCAGCACACGGCTGCAGACTTTCTTCTTTAATGACGATCTTATTGTCGAGACTGCCAATCTTTGTACTCCTCATCATGTCGGCGTTGACAGTAGGACAGATCTCCACACGCGGACAAAGTTTGACTATCGGAGGAAAAGCATTGAATATAAGTGCGTGATTGACAACATGATACTAATCGATCATACTGGAGCAGAATCCCTGACGCCGTGTTCCTGTTGGATTTGGATGTGGTGGTAGAATCAGCAGATGGTTGACGTGTGCAGTGGAGCCGCTGTTTAAGAGGCTTGAAGTGTTCTCAGTGTTCTCACTGCCCTTCTGTGGAAGTGGTGGACTGTTTAATTCAACAGCTCCACCTTCAGTCTTTCAAACTGAATCAAAAACTAGGAACCAGTTCCCTTCATAGATGAGACGCTGCCAATTGAATATTCTCAGAAACGTGTCTTTTTGAGTTTATTTAAGATGGTACTACTGCACAGTTTGGGTTTGACCCTGACCAGGAGCTCAGGAGTGCTGATCTGCAGCCAGCATGTTTACACCGGGTTCGTACAAAGTCTTGAAAGTTTGGAAAATGCTTAATTTGGACTGTTATGATTTCACGGTTAGAAATATGCTTGAATTTGAAAATATGCTCCTTGAAAGATGCTGGTGTTTCAACATCGACACAATCACTCACGTGAACCAGACATCTTTTCATCTTCGTTTGTTCTCTCCTGGAATTTATAGTAACTATTTGGATGTGAAGATGAACACTTTGAAAGTCTGGAAATTTTCATTTAGGTACCTTGAAAGTGCTTGAATTTTAGTTTAGTTCAGTTTATGATAGTGGCCTGTAATCTCAGATCAGTGCTGCTATTAACAGATGATTTATTCCATCAAGGCTTCACACTCCTCCCAAACGTATCTGTGTCCTATGTATTGAATGCCAACGCTTCATAATTCATGATTTCTTAAATACTGACTATGAAATGTCAACAAAGGACAAAACAGATGGCTAAGTTAGACGTGTAATGTCTCTTTTGACTTTCAGCCAAACTTCTTCCACTCCCCCCAGAGGCCCACTGACAGCATGAACGCTTACTTTTCACCACCAACAGGCGTGCAGGGCACCGAGCTGGTCTTGTTCAACAATCCATGAATGTGAAATGTCTTTGAAAAGAGAAAAAGAGGCTATTTTTTGCACATGACATTAAGTAGACACTGCCACAGAGAGCGTCGAAATACAGCTGAAACTCAGTGTGCTGAGCTTCAGTGTTATAGCGAGCGTTCCGGCTGGTGTGTGTGTGGGAGCCGGGTTACGCGGTGAACAGGTCATCAGTTAACACATGATTCCTTGCTGTGTCTTTTTTTCTTTTCCCTCTTGATCTGCATTTGTTGTATTTCTCTTCACTCGCGCTGACGCACTCCATCAGAGGCGTCGCTGCATCGGCCCAGTAATAACTTGACGTGAGTGTGGATGTGAATGCATTGAGCGTGTGTGTGTGTGTGTGTGTGTGTGTGTGTGTGTGTGTGTGTGTGTGTGTGTGTGTGTGTGTGTG
>JAVQJL010025309.1:0-40402 GCA_036024295.1 Nannoperca obscura | reverse complement strand
CATTTGTTAAAGTAAAGTAATCACAAAGTAATCAAATGTAATAAGTTACATTAGTTTAATGAAGTAATCAAAATAGTTACATTACTTATTACTTTTTAAACAGGGTAACTAGTAATCTGTAACCTATTACATTTCAAAAGTAACCTTCCCAACACTGCTGGTGACTATGTGCAGAGCATGTGCAGTACATATATGCTGGTAAATTGCATGTCTTTCTGTAAAACTAAAATATCTACTTTCACGTTCCTGCTGTGAAATATATGTTGGAACAATATTAACATTCATTAGTTGTGTTCCTGGGTGTGTTGTAGCTTTGTTTTGGGGCTCCACCAGCTCCAGAAGGCAAAATCTGGCTCTTCAGCTGCTAAAGCCTCCGCAATCTTTTCACCTGCCAGTCACTAACTTTGTCTATCTGCCATTTGGTGCTGGGCAGGTAGCACACAGTGAGTTTATCAGAAGCTGCCTGCTGCGTCTGGAAATTATGCTGATGTGAGCTGTGAGACTGAAGCAGAACAGTAAAGTGGCGGGCTGTAAAACCAAAACAATGAAATGAAAGATGCTAAAATGCTCCACAGAGCTCAGGGAAACTGCAGAGTCTGTGGGTTCATCACTTTGGGGGAGCGTACATTTAGTCTTTTCATCCATTGTTAATATAAAAATATTCTTAAAATGTGTTGACGATGATGTTTCCTAAAGCCCGCAATGTTTTGAGACACATGAAAGAAGCTGTGCTGAAACACTCATAAACACTGGTTTGAAATATAATGCAGTGTTTCTTTTATAAACTCAAAAACTGAAGACACCTACATAAATTCGACACATCTTTATACTGTGTGTTTCTGGATTTAACAGTGAGGAATTCAGAGCTGACAGGAGGGGGTGGGGGGGGGGGGAGTGACAAACAAGGTCGACTGTACGGGGAAAGACTTCAGGCTGGAAATTGATCCTCTGCAATTGAAGCTGTGGGCAGATTGTCTGTCCACGGTGGCACTGATCTGTTTCCAGTCTACAGAGGTATGGGAGTTTCCAATAACACGTATTGATCCAGTCCATTACACTGTGTAGACTTACAGTTTGTTGTCTTCTGACATAAATATAAGAGGGATTCTTGGACATTGTTTCATTATCTGGTTGTTGTCTGAAGAACTGACAGTGAAGTGCAGATATGAGGTAAGTGCAGCTCTGGTAAAAAAAAAGCTTTTTCTTTTTGTCAGCACATAAATCTACAGGAGAGTCGGTGCAGTACTGAGTGACAACAAGGCAAGACAAGCAAGCCAGATAGAAACCTTCTAGGCAAATGTTACATCATTCAACCATCTTACCTCATTGTGCTCTCTTGGTATTTATATGTTATTCTTTGTTGCACAAAATACAAAAAAAAAAAAAGAAATTCGGCCAAAAATATTAGCAATTAAGATTATACAAAGCGGTTTGATGTCTCAGAGAAGATATTTTAGTCATTTTTAAATGTATTTAGTGTGTTGCAACAGTTGCATTTGCCTCTAATCCTGTTGCAAACATTAGTTTTTGGCTTTGTTTTGTTGGCATCTTTACACAATACAGACAAAAGGAGAAAATAAATGCAAATTGCAGTCACTGGCTCACTCAAAGACACAGAAACTAGGATCAGAGATACTATGTAGATGTAGAAGCACTGAACTCTGAAAGTTTTACTGCAAAAGTCTCAGGAACTGCTCACCTGAACATGTGAGAACATCTCCGTATTTATTCTGTTCTAGATGTCTTGTACATCAATCCTCAAAATTCAGCCTGATACCGTCAATAGCTTTAGAATCTCCACTAGAATTTGAAATAAGCGTGAAGATTTGAACAAAGTTTGGCTGCACAGCATGATCGGTTGGATTAAAATAAGGTTAAACTGAAGGTTGCAAAAAGCTCAAAACCAACGCTTCATCACTTGCCCGAATGCTAAGAGAAGCTCTCTTTGGCTATAATACTTATTATTTAAGCTGCCTACGCAGATAAAAAAAAGTTTGAAAGAAACATTTCACCTTGTATTCTCTTCTTTTATTCACTTTTATTCTCTCACCAGCTCTCTAAAAGCCCTCAATTCTCCAAATAAACACACTATTTGAATGAGTGAAATTTGGATATTTTGCTGAAACAAAGATATTAGTTATGAGTCATTGTGATTACCATAATTTATGGCTCTGTTAAGATTCCAAAACCAACTCATGCCTCCATCACACAAGGGAAGATGCATAATTCAATCCCATCTTGAACACGGAGCAACAGACTGCAGACCTACATGAATAACAAAGAGGCTCACATTATCACTAAGAGAAATGAGTGTAGGAGCTGAACTTGTGGTCACACTTGGTCAGAGCTTCCATCAGCAATAAATAAGCTTTTTTTCTCTCATGAAGACTGATGCTGTTTGGTTTGTATTGACCCTGCTGCAGTGGTGGGTTGTTGGCTGTTGCCAGGCTGTGAGAAACATCTGAGGCAGCTGTATGTAGTTTTTTTTTTGTTAGTTTTTTTTTTTTTACCTCAGCAGTTGTTACAATTAATTCTGCTCAGCATCAGACAGGTGTTATCCCTGCTCACATTAATTGGATAGATACAGTGTGATCTGATATTTTTGTCTCATTAGAATAGATGGCTTGAGGGTAATGATGTGATTACACAAGTGGAGTTGATTCACAGGAGGTGCGTGGACACGTGTAGATGTAAAGGCAATGAGGATGTGACATGAGGACATAAGGGGGTTTATCTTGTGGTCAGCATGTCATTATAAGCTCATGAGTAAATTTTAATTTAATTCACAGACACGGATCAACCTTTGAGGTTTATGTAGGAATCGGATTATGCTCATATAAAGTACACCCCCTCTCTCTCTCTTACACCCCACCACCCTGCCCCCTCCCACCTACACCACCACCCTCGTTTCACCCTCTTTGAATGGGGGCGCTGGAGCCGTCTGCCTGTCACCGCTTTCCTCTTTGTTCAAACTGATCTTGCTTCTCTCCCTCAGCGTAGCTGCTGGCGAGGAGGGGGACGCAAGGAGCACCTTTCTGTGTGCGTGCGCGTGTGTGTGTGTGCGCGCATCTATTCCGATCTGCCAGATATCAATGTGTGAGGATGAACGGCGCCTAGGCTGCTGCTCAGTGAGGAGAGGATATAACGTTGGAGAAGGAGTGGAAAGTCCAAGACGTGGAGCGCTTGTGCACACACTCACCCTGGTTCCTTCTGCATCTGCAGTCGTCGGTTGCTGTCTCTGCACCCTCTGGGAGCTTTGGAGAGCACCTGCAGTGAGGCGCAAAGCTTTCGCTCACATTCCTGAGGATTGCACCGTTGAGACGCATCTGGTTTAGTCAGAAAAGGTAAGAGTGAAAAAAATCTGCTTTATGAAATCAGTAATTTAGTCAGTGTGTGATATCTCAAGTCACCGGGTGGCAGGAGGCGCCTCAGACCGCTCAGCTGCTTGAAGAGGATTTAAAGTGTTTGAATTTCTTGGTTAAAAGATAAAAACGCACTTTATGTTAAACAGGAGCAAAAGCAGAGCTTGTAATTTATGGGAATTGTTGTCAAATGTTTTACCATCGCCCCCTAATTATATGCATATGTAGATATGTATGTAGGTAATATGTCTCAGCTTTTGAGACGCTGTGTGGGATATCTTTAATTATTTACAGGTCAAAGCTTTTAATATTGGTCTATATTTACGAGCCATGTAGAGACATGCATAAATCATCAACTCACAAAGTAACCTTGTTAGTGTGTCCTTCACATGGTTTCATCTCAGGAGATATTATCTTCATAAGAACTTTATGTTTTGGTTTAGGCACACACATCTTCCAAACCTACCTTTACAGACGACACAATTAAAAGGAATCAAAGGAGAGGATGCCTTCTGTTCAGTGATGCAATTGTGAAAGCAGATCTGAACACTTGAACAGGTGTTTTTGAAATCTATTATGTAAATCAGAGTCCTTTGGTGAACAAACAACATGTGTTGAATAACTGCCAAGATCAGATCTTATAGTGGTCCACCTCCAGAGTTGTCACCTGGGCATGACATCAAATACGGTGTAGAAACAGGATAATTAGTGATCACTGCTTCACACAATGTTTGTACCTTCCATTAAAGCACCTCACGTCTCTGCACCTTGTAAACAAACAAAAAATATTAAATGTCAAATCGTACAAAAAGCAACCAAAAGATGGTAAAATGAGTGATTGCCTGGTGTCAAGCAGGTGAACGGACCTTCAAACGTCTTCTATTGATGACTTTCTGCTCTGTAAACAAACATGTTGGCATGTGCATGTGCAAATCAGAGCGAAGGAGAAGAACGGTTTGGGTCACCTTGACAAATGAGCTGTATTGTCTGAGAATATGAAAGCCCCTGCAGCCCAATAAAGCCCATTCTGGTTTCTATTCACCACTCCAGTCTGGAGGAGTGCAAGTCTTTTCTTCTTTGGCCTTGTTAGTGCGCCCACCACCAGCTGTGTGTCAGTGCCATAAAGCAGGACGTGGTTAACTAGGCAACGCCACGCTAATAGACAAGCCCGATCTGTGTGTGTGTGTGTGTGTGTGAAAGATAACAAAGAAGGAAAGAAGTGGTGCCTGTGGGATGAGGAGAATAGTGAGGAATGAGGCTAAGAGACCCAGCGGAAAGTTTACAGCATGCATTTTTCATTCTGCCCGGATGTGTGTGGAAGTGTGTGTCTGACAAGGCTGTGCGGGCACCCATGAGCCCCGTCATGCATAGTGTGTATGTTTGTGTGTGTTCACGTGTGTATGTAGATGACTGCACTCACACGAGCAGAGGGATCAGAGAGCGGTGTTGTGGGGAAGAAAAAGGTCTGATTCTAAAATAGAGTAGGAGCTCAGTTCAGCTGACTCGCTGTCTGTTGCTGCACACTTTGCACTCAATCAGCCTCAGCATTGTTTATCATGTCTGGCTCTGAGCCGTCTGCAATTCGAGGAGTCACTTTGCATCAGCGGGAAATGGAGAAGGACTAATATTAGATGCTTTTAGATAGATGAAATACTGAAGAGTTGAAACGACAAGTCTATCGATTAGTTGATTGACAGAAAGAGAAACATTCCCTGATTTCCCTTTTCTTTGTCTTGTTTGATAGTAAACTGATTCTCTTTAGGTTTTGGTTTGACAAATCAAGCAATTTGATGAAGTTTTTCCACAATAATCCTAGCATGTTATACACCAGACCAAAGCATTTAAATGATCTTAATTAATCAGCCGATTAATCTATTAGTCGATTGACATTTCAAGCAAAAATGGCAACCATTTGCTGGCAGCTTCTCAGATATGATGCTTTGCAGTTTTTCTGTGATTTATATAAGCGTGAACTGAATTTTGTGTTTTCGGCTGTTGGTCAAAGAAAACAAACGATTTTAAGATGTCACCTTGGGCTTCAGAATTCACCATTTTCGGACAGCTTTATCAATAATCAAAATAGTCATTAGTTGCAGCCCCAAAGTGCTGTAGACAAGTTTTCAGAATGAAATGATATAAAAGAGATAGTTTGGCCCTGCTGGTCATAAGTGAGTAGGTTTTTTCCAGACTGCTGGTATTATTATTAGTTAAATAAATAATTTATATCAGGGAAAAAATACATTTGTCTCGACAAAGAGAAAAGCTGTACCATATTTAGCTAACTTACTGTAGTCCCTGGGCAACGAATGGATGAAGCTATGTATGAATGAGTTTCAAGAGTCTTGCTGAAGGTGTATTTTCAGTATAAGCTAAAGGTAATTCTCATTCGGTGTTTGATACTATGCTCTATGGAATGGAAGTGCCCACTCTAATATGTCACTTAGGTGATTATGGGGTCTATTCCCCTCCAATACAGTGCTAATAGCTAACAGAATAGTGCCATATAAATGCAAATCAGTTCCAGCTCTCGCTTATACGATCAAAATAAGGTTCACCTCTGAGACAGCCACAGTCTTGTTGCTTTATGGTTATGCTGCCCTGAAAATGTGTTGACTTAGTTTGGACCAGAATGTGATGGGTGTGTTTGTTTTTTGTCCTAGCAATAATTCATAAACACTAGATCCAATTGTGAATAAGACTGTTAACCTAAGTGGGAATTTTATCATCTCTTTGAACTTTGCGATCCGTACAGCCAGAAGGGGAATGGATTGGAGCGAAAGCTGTCTGTGTTTTCAGCACTGGACAGCTCCCAAATCTCAGAGCCCAATGATCCGACCACAAACATATGTCAAATTGAAAAAGAGCAGTGAATAGTTGTGTTTGGAGCTGCTAGTTGGGGAGGTATTGTCCAACTCTGTCTCCCTCTCTCCCTGGAATATTGAAACCCTCTCGCCGAGTCAGTCCCCAGCCCCCAAAACCCAAAAGGGATTGGACAAGCCAGTCCATCAATCAACTTCAGTCTATAGCCTGGGAGGGACTAAAGCAACCCACCAGACCAATCATTACAAGCGTAGATGAGACCACAGCTGAACAGCTCACCCACACAAAGAGAAAGGTCCCTCTCTTTGTCTTTGGCCAGGGGCTCTCCTCTAAGGTAGTGACTGGTGGAAGACAAATGTTTGGCTTTACGGTTGGCTGAGAAGAAGCTCTTGAAGGCAGCACCAAAGTTTAATCAGCCTCTGCAACAAAGAGAGGATTAGAATGATTAGTCACTTTCAAAGGGATAGTTCATAGTCATTGCAGCTATGTTACTGTTTTTTGATATGCTTTTTTTCCCCAATGTCACACGTACACTCAAAACTTCTTTCTTGTTATTGTTAACTGCTGATATGAGAATGAGCAGATAGCTTCTGCCTCTCCAGACATTGTCACTAGTGATAAACACTTGAAGGACAGAGCTGTATTTTTTTCTTTTCTTTCCTCACCTAGTTGGTATTCCACGGACTCAGCACATCATTAAAGATGAGGATTTCTTGGATAAAGTCCCACCAGCATGTCTATGTTTGTGTCTACTATTCCATTTCATTTCACAGCCATTCGTGTTTCTTTCTTCTTTCCCTGTAGATGAAAACATGGTTGTACTGTGGTAGCCGGTTTTATGGTAGCTCTTAAATCCAGTGTCTGGGCGTGTGTGTGTGTGTGTGTTTGTGTGTGGAGACATAGATTAATATACTCAAGACAATAGATGCGTCAAATGCACCCGATCCTTTATTGATTTTGTTACCAAAAGCTAACCTTCAAACTTTCACCTTTGACCTCTGGTGTCTTTTAGGCACAGCTGAGCTGCGGTCAAATAGCCTTTTTTGCTTAGGAAGGTTCCTAACTGAATGGCAGCCATTACAAGAGCTGGTCGATTGCTAAAGAAAGATTCTTCAATGCTTCCTTTCTTATCTCCTGAAGCATAGCAAACACTGGACCATCCTTTGTGAAAGTAAAGGAGATAATGCCTTCCCACAATTCCTTGTGGCAGTAAAATAGTTTAACATTTGTAAGTGCAATGTGATTGTCTTGCTACATATATTTGACCTCTGACCCTAAAATCATTAAATCCTTCAATATGTCCCTTGCTATTTACCTACACAAACATTTTACCTACAAGTAATAATATGTCATAGATATGCCCCCAAATAGCCAAGATTTCAATTAATGCAGGTTGAACAGGGATTTTGGACAGTATTCAATTTAAGCTTTAATTTACATTTCTCTGCAAAGTAATGCACATCAAGTATTATTAGTTACTTTAATACATTGTATTTGTGTGTGTGTGTACCAGAGCTGTTTTAACATGACATGACGAAAAAGTATCTATAAAAGCCTATTTCTGCCAGGAAAATTAAAAATGTAAGGTATAGTAAAAATCTGTATTGTATCTGTCATCTGTCATTGTAAGTCAACTTTATGAAAATAAAATAATTTCTTTTACTCACTATTTACAGCTTTAGCAATTTTTTTACACAAAATAAATCAGCATGGTTCTTCTCTGAAGACCTTCTTTAAGTAAAATATGAAAATGTCTCCTCTTCCTGTAAAAGCTAACAAATCAATTAATGTCTGTGAGATTTGATCCTTTTTGATGCATTACAGAAAGGAGAAATGATTGATTCCGTCAAGGCCGCTCCCTGGTTTCCATTTCCTCTAAAAACTGTTACTCTGTTCTCACACATTTAGGTGCACACTTATAAATAGCGCAGCTGCCTCATATGTTAATCAAATGCATTTAAATCGATTTTTTTGTCCAACTGGATTTCTTTGTCGAACATACCCCGAATCTTACAGTCAAACATGTCCATACAACAAAAACACACATACGGCAGTGCCAGAACGAGGCTGGGCATGAAGAGGTGGAGAGAGAAATGAGCATATCTGAGATGATCATCTGCTGCAGGTCTGTTGAATGTAGCTCCACAGCAGCTTTATAGCTCTACAGGGAAGTTGGGAACAGATGGGTGTTATAAGAGCTGTCAATCTCTCACATGTATGTGAGCGATACATGCATTAAAAATCGCATCAGTATTGGGTACTTGGGTACCTGTTCAGTGCTGAATAATTAACGGAAAAGAACAGCAAAGTTTTAACTTCCCTACTAACAGTTACTGCAAAACTCACTGTCTCTTTCTCTCTTGACTTGATTGATCTAAATTGCCTTCTGTCTGCGCTTTACTGCACATGCATCTAGCCAAATCTTAGCTTGGCTTCTCCAATCGTGTTATTAAACCGGTTTAAATAACCTCTGTCCCTGTGCCCACTAAGATCAATGGTGTCGTGTGAGAGGAAGGAATCGGTCGGACCAGGAGCTTTCCACAGTCCTCTCTCCATCTGAAGTCCAGGCCAGAACTGCATGAGTCATTATTGCTTTGAGTGTGATTAGTCACCACACTGGCACACCGAACACAAAGGGTGTGTGTGAGGTTGAGAGAGAGAGAGAGAGAGAGAGAGAGAGAGAGAGAGAGAGAGAGAGAGTGTAAGACGCACGGAGGGAGCAGGAAGTGAATACCTAATTCAGCTCAGCTCACTTTCCTTTTACTTTTAATAACTTTTAATGCCTCTTTTATGCCACCAAATCACCACTGCGACATGCGACCACTGTATTTCTTCTGTCTTTACAATTCATTAATAAGAACGGCTTCTGTGTAAGCACACAGTAGTTCAGTTTTCAGGCACAAATTAAGAATAATTATAAAGCTTCCAACACAGCTTTTCTGAAGAGCTTTCATCATGCAGTGTAGTATTGTCATGATGGTGATACAAGGACCTTCCTTTCATTGCTCTTTCTTTATCTTCTTCCTCTCCATGCTCGCCACTTTGTCTGTCACCCATCTGGAGCTGTTATTCTGCTGTTATTCCGCCGCTCCAGAGGTAATAGTTTTGTGAGACATAATTAAAGAAAAAGGGAAGGCGAGAAATCACCCTCTCCTGTCAGGTCCCAAAGGGGGAAACAAGACTGACAGTTTGACTCTTTACAGTAAAACTGACTGTTTCTGTCTTGAAGTCTAATAGTAGCCTACAGATTTATCTGAAGTCCTCAGCCTTTCTTCTTAAGCTATGTTATATTTCTAGACTGAAAGAGACAGATTCCTGTAAAAGAAAAGAAGAAACTCTTGGATTTTTCCTCTATAAGAAATGAATTTTCCTGCAGGGCAAAATGAGCTCAAGCTCCTTTATGTTGGGTGGAGAACAATATTTTGTCATATTGCAAAGCAGAGAGAAAATGTTGATGTTCTTTAGTTTTTTTCTGACTAGTCTATAAAAAGAAAATATTGAATACAAACAAGATCAAGTTTTAACCTTTCCAAAACCAAAGACAAAGGAAAAGTTTAAGGGATTGATCGAACAGTGTGTTCATCTCGTAGATAGTAGATATCTATGGTTCATCTGCTCTAACATAAGCTACAAACATTAGCATGCTTGGCTAACTAGTTGAATTACTCCTTAATAGTAGTGTAAGTTAAGTGTTACTTGCAAAGACCATATTATTAGCTAACTGACCATAATTCTATGCACTTTATGTAAAGCTCTTATTTGGAAGTCGCTTTGGATAAAAGCGTCTGCTAAATGCCTAAATGTAATGTAATGTAATGTAACTGCATTATTTTGTGGGGTTACTGGTTGAGAGTTTTACCTAACACATGTAAGTGATGTTAATTAGCTAGCTAGCTATCTATAAAGGACAATTGACAGTTGTCTTTTGTCTACTTCTTTCTGATATCTAGGGTTCGTTGTTATAAAAATGATAATGATTTTCAAGTAAATCTGCCACTGTTATCTTTATAATCTGCATTATGTGGGCAGGTTGTCCATCAATTGAAGGGTTGCCGGTTTGGTCCCCGGCTCCTCCTGTCCATGTGTCGAAGTGTCCTTGAGCAAGACACTGAACCCGCAGTTGCTCCTGATTTAGAAGTCGCTTTGGATCTGCAAAGCAAAGCATCTGCTAAATGTACTGGTAATACATGAAGTTTATTTGTTTCTCTAACAGAGATGCCAGCTGCTTGTGTTGGCGTGCGTGTTTTAGCTTATATGTTTGCACTATGTGTACATGAATACAGAAGGTGAGATTCAGTGACCTACCTTGTGCATTGGCTGGGGTTTGATGTGGGGCTTTATAGCTGTACCATTACAGTGGCATATGTGTGTGTGTGTGTGTGTGTGTGTGTGTGTGTGTGTCATGAATCAACATGGGACACAATCTGGCCTGATTAAGTAAACCTTTGCAGTCTGGGAACACACACACTTCACTGTAGCAGGATGGAGGAATTGTAAGCATAAAGCTGTTGTGCGTCTTGTCTGCGTCATGATGATCATGCGGCCAGTTGGTCTCCTGCTTCAACAGATTGACAGCTTAGTGCTGAGCTGTAATGTAGGTCTGCCAGCCTCATCTCTTAGCTCTCTTTGGGTCTCTGTCACTCCGCTCACTGGCTCTTACAATGAACTGCGAATGCGTCCTATTCAGACAACATCGTGAAAATGTGTCGGACGGACATCCACATTGAAGTCCACTGAAGCATTTTAGAGACTTCTGGCTCTTTTCTCCTCAAGACACAACTGTGCCTGTGAAAGTGAAGAGGGGAGATTTAGAGGGAGGCGTTTACGACATCTGATGTCTCATCTTTAACAAAAGGTGGTACTGGTTAGTATGCAGCTGGTGTAATTGGCCAATGTATGTTGTAAATCCCCACTGGTAAAACGTTGAAAGGCGGCTGTCTATAGGCGCAGAATGTTGTATGTTGTATAGCAGAGATATCCTTAGGCTGCACTCTGTATTCTGTTGCTGTGGATGGTGTCTGTTGGGCCCCTGCCAGTCCCAGGCCCTTCAATACAACACTCTCTAATGCTCTCCGCTTACAAGACTGGGCAAACTCCACGATGTCATGACCCTCTCCAAGCCCTAAGAAATCTATTGTCACCCACCCAGCTAGCTCAACCAATGGTTCAGGCCTTCAACATGCAAAGAGTCCAACGACTCGACCCCAATCTGTCACAGCCCATCACAAGGTCCTAACCCACCTTTAAAGATGGGATGCCTCAAAGTGTGTGGCACAGCGGGGTGTCACCCGCACCGGCTTCCCCCTTTTCAAGAGTCTGGAGACCAACTTGGTTGCTCACCATTAAACATCACAAATTGTTGTTTAATGACAGTATAGTTTGGCAGGTGTCACAGAGTGCTTTACTGTCTGAGAGGAATGTTTTTTCATGGCCTCACGCTCCGGTTTTATATGGTTGAAGGTTTTTCTGAGCTTTCACATTGTCAGAGAAGAGAGCAGCCATTATTCCTGTAATTTATAAAGGGTTGAACTGGTGTTACATAAGTTTCGTTCTGAGCATCATGGATGCTGTTGGCATGAGTTGATGTTACCTTGGTGTTTGCAAAGAGGTCTTTTGATTTCCTGGATAAATTATTTGCTTCATGTAACTGAAGTCTAGACCAGCCTCCATATATATAAACGAGTGAGAGTTATTTTTTGTAGCTTAACTCCCAATCAACATTATTGAACAAAGCTGTTTTCAGCAGCTCATTTCTGATGTGTGATAGGATTTCCTCTATGTTGTGCAGTACGAATGCATCCGAATCCAATCTTTTAGTTTTGGAGTAAAATGTATCACTTTGTGTGTGGTATACGAACAAATTAGACTTAATAATGTCTGATGGCCTGTTTTAACCAATTCCAATCCCGTGCTTGATAATAATATTGGTATTAGATATATGTGCAGCTATAGCTCAGGTAGTAGGGTCCTGGGTGAGAAATGTAAATTGCTGTGTGCAAAGGCGCCTGCTAAATGGAAATCATTTAATAAAAGCTCCAGTCCACTGTGTCTGGGCCTTAAAGTGCCCTTATAGATGCAATATTGTGTATTTATTATTACATTATAACCTTTAAATAAAATGGATATGATACATTATCAATCCCATCTGTGATACTGCGATTCAGTGTTCAAGGCCGTTTTGGTGCATTTAGTGTATATTCTTTATAAGTGCTTTACAATTTGCCTCTAATTCACCCATTCACACACCAATGACAGCGAGCCAGCTTGGAGGACACTGGCCTAACCACCTGGAGCAACTTTGAAGCATAGACTTTTATGTGAATAGACAACATCCGCAGGACGTTACCTAAAGTACATGACTGTAGGTTTGATGACCAAAATGTATTATTGATAGGTTTTAGTATGGATGATTAGTATGATTTGTATAATTTCTTCTTCATGTTTGTACAAAAACAAAATGTGTTAGTTTGTCAAAAGCATGTTAATGAGAGTGAAAACGCTGGACACAGATGCATGCACAAATGTATGAATGAAGAAATGCTTTAAGATGATTATATGTTTACATTAGGGAAGATGAAGACACTAATAACTCTACAACTATAATATGTAGAAACTAAATTGAAAGATAAACACATATGTACAATTCATAAAAAAACATTAGTGTCTGGAAGTTTCTTGGACACTGTATAAAACCTACAGCTATAAAAATGTATTCTTGCATACACAACTACGTATATACTTACTGCTGATCCTCCCTTTCTCTATGCAGGTCCAGGATGGTGCTCACTCTGTGTGCAGCTGGGCGGCATATCCTCTTTGCTCTGATGCTGCAACTGTATTTAGGCATGGGTAAGGTCTCTTCTCCTGTCTCCTAGCTCCACTCTTTGTTTCCTTAAAGTGCTGCATATCCAAGTGCTGTAGAAATTAACCAGCAGCTTCTGATCTACAGAAAAAACAGTCAATACTAACAGATAATGTCACCACACAAGTGAGTTCAGGCAAAAGAAAGAGAGAAAAGAGAAGGCACTGAAAACAGATTAAAGGAATGAACGAAGAGGGGCGAACAGCTGGAGAATACAAAAAAAGATCTGTTCCCACATACATTTTTTCATAGGCATAAATAAACAAGACAGGTCTGTACTAATTTGAGTGTTGTAAGTGAGAACTGACATGCTGTGGATGTTTGCAGACATGCTCGGTGGGATTGAGCTGGAGCACCTCCAAACCCATTTATGCAAGTTTAGTCGACCATCTGTTCCATTACAACTATGCATAAAATGTACAATTATGGAACAAAAAGACAAAACATCTCAGAGTGGTGGGTCTCTGGTGGATAGTATTGCAGGTTTGAGGTCCCACATGCAGTCTGCTGACTGCCTGTAGTAAAGATAAGTCTTCTCTCCTTAATTACTTTTCCTGCAATTGGCATGTATGATGGTAGCTGGTCAGCCTGGATTTTCATTAAAAGGAGAAACTGCCTCGTTCATTTACAAATTTAAAACATTATGTTAGTGGTCATTACGCTCTGACAGCAGAAAGTTATCGCTTCACATTCAGTTATGTTTTTGTTGCACAATTTGAGGATCCAAAAGTAAACAAAAGCATCTGCAGATTATTCAAATCTTTAAAACAGGATTGGAATATAATATTATTCCCAAATATAAGACTAGACAACATTATCATGTTTTAAGATGTTGTAAAATCATTAATACTTTGAATTATTTCAGTTTTGAGTCAATAATATCCATGTCCATCACCCCAAAGTTGCTCTTAAGCAGTCAACAAAGTACCGCAATATACCAAACTGTGACATCTGGATGACAGAGTTTACTGTATGACTGTGATGATGGTCAGCTGGCAAACTGTACCAGGCTAATGGTAAATACTGCATTCATGGAAGACATATACTGCATATTAAATGTCTCTGTACTGACCTAGGCTTCACAACAGACTTAGGGGGGGAATGTTTCCTGTCTTTATGCTAAGCTAAGCTAACCGGCTGCTGGCTGCAGCATGTCTAACACACAGATGTGATTTTCTCATCTAACTCACTGCTTCTTTTAAAATGTGAACGTTAAAAAATATAACCACTCAGCCCTGTGACTGGCAGTGAGCCCCATGTGACCATAAAAAGGATAAGTAGATATAGAAGTGACAGCATCCTAAATCTATGAATGTTTTAAATATAGTTTGACAAAACAATCTTAACTACAGGTCCTCTTACTAACTTTTTCTAGAGCTTTGAACTGCATAACTGGTAGAACAATGTTGATTATTTCACTCAAGAAAGAAATGTTTGTTTTGTCTGTGCTTGACAACTGAGCTGCTAAGGAAGACGTGAGATGCAATTAAAAGCTCCAGAAGTGAATATTCATGCATTCAAAGCATTTTAAATATACACAAGTATATCATCTGTAATATGTTAGTATGTCCTTATGGGCAACAATAATAATAGAAAAAAATATACTTATTTTTGGCATTGAATGATCAAATTCAATTAGCCAACACAATTTACAATTTAAGAAACAGCATGTCGGCTATGAAACCCTCCTTGCAGTTTATCTGTAATCCAAACAGCTCATTGGACTCTGGAGGAAGACTGACAGGAGTAAGAGATGGCGTCTGTTAATGATAGAGTGTGTCCTTTCATGTCACTTCCAGCTCTCTCTTCCTTTTTTTAGACAATTTTTCTTTTGTCCCATCTGTCACCACCATGCTACAGGGTACACTTGTCATCAAACGTCTCTCAGTTTCTTAGGTGCCCTCTTTTCCTCCATATTCCTCTCCTGTTTCCCCTCTCTTCTACTCTCTTCCTCCATCCCTCTCTCATTCCTGCTCTCTGTCTTGTTCTGGCTCTCGTGCTTTTCCCTGGTATTTGTGGTTCTGTGATTACATCTGATTTGGGGGGAAGGCAGTGTTCTTCAGCACAAAGAGATGCTCTCAGGGGGTTCAGCATGTGAAAGCCGTCCAATCTAAATGCAGATGAAAATATATTTCCGTGATTCAATTCCACCATGTGCAATATTCCAAATAAGGCTTTGTTTACACAGATTCTCTTGTTACACTCCTATTAGCTTTATACAATTGGGTGCATTTGACTAACAGTGAAAATCTGAATGGAGAGGACCAGAAAAGAAAACAAATGTAAAAATCCCTGAGCAAATTTGTCTTAAGCTTATTAGATCTTTGTAAGTATGTCTTTTTGTTGGTAGGCTTGAGAGAGACTCACACACTCTGCAGTCAGTTTTGTGTGCAGAATGCTGACAATTATATTACACTACACTATATTATCATAGATTATCAATTAGTATGTAGTAGTTGATTTTTTATCATTGTTTTCAAAAGTTAATGAAAACTAAAAAAGTAAATAAATAAATAAATATCTTAACTCAAGGTCCTTTTACTAACTTTTTCTGGAGATTTCAACCGCAACTCACAATCTTCATTAGCAGATGGCGCATGCTAAATTGTCACCGCGATATGCAAAACTTTTGTGATTAGAAAAGGTCTTTAATGTAATGTCAACCTTCTATAAAATAAAATAAAACAATATTTTACTCCTTTGTATGTTACAAGGGGTGCATGGAGGATAAAGCCACAAAGAGGCAGAAATTGGTTGGTTAGAGGATAATGTCGGGACAGGTGATCCTGTTGTCATGCTCACATTGAACCTGTATGTCATGGCAACCAGACAGAGTGAATTGCTGACATCAGTCTGCAGAACCATGAATTCTTACAATGACATTGTCTTTACATTGATGTTTCCCTTGCATGAAACAACTTTAAATTAATTAGTTTGAGTGACAGTTATGAGTCATTTATGTGGACAGACAGACAGACAGGGAGAGAGAAAGAGAGAGAGAGAGAGAGAGAGAGAGAGAGAGAGAGAGAGAAAGAAAACATAGGTTAGAAATAAAAAGAAATATGTAGAAATAGTTGGAGTGTCACAATGGTCACTGGTGTGCTTTGTTCAACTCATGTTTGTGTAAATATAAGTGCGTGTGCGTGCCTGGGATCCTTATTATGTGTTCCTTTGCTGGAATGATAACGCCAGTTCCTTGTTCTTGAGTGGAAATAAGAGTGTGAAATTGCTAATGAATCCCTGAGGTCTTGTTAGCAGACACGCTAGAAGCTGCAGTCCTCTACTGCTTAGTGTAGAATTCTGTACAGCATTTACCCTGTAATCGAAGAGCAGACTTTATGTCAAAAAGCATTTATCTGCTGAACCTTTTTTCAAGTAGACGTAGAGTATGCAATACATCTGGTCAGTCATCATTACATCATTACAGGAAATACACATACATACACACATACACACACATATATATATATATATATAATTTCCCATTGTTTTCTTCCCAAACAAAATGTCTTCTAAATAATTAATTGTATAACCTAATCATGTTCTGTTGTCTTGATCATCCTCTCCAGGTGCAGCCTCCTCTATAGTGAACATGCGTAGGATCATCCATCCTGCAGTACAACAAACGCTGGCAGGCAAAGCCATCCTTCCCTGTGTCTTCACCCTCCAGACCAGCTCCTCGAGCCAGCCCCCACAGCTCCTGTGGACTCACACCAGGCCACCAACAGGAGGAATAGCTGCTCCTCTGGAGCAGATTGTGCTCTCTGCTAAAGGTAAAACGAAGACATGATGACTTGGTTTAGCTATTCATTAAGACCTACATTACTAAATCCCATAACATTACTACAAGCACTTAGAGTGTGCTTAAAGTTGCACCAATCAATATTTTTATGTTAACACTGGATCAAATGACTGTGTATGTGAAAGGGCTCGTTCACAGACAATTATCATCTTACTCTGCAGTTCTCCTCAGCTCAGTATTTAATGAATGAATTTAATGAATGAGTATATAATGAATTAATCTGAAGGCCTAACAAGTCAAACAATGACAAAGAACTTGACAAGCTGACAATAGCAGCTCCTGGAATTAAAACTAGATCAACCAGCTTTAGTAGAGGTTTTCTACTGTACTTGTTGCAACTTCTCTGAGTGGAAGGATTTTAGTCAAAGTCAAGGAAAGGTACAGATTGAATTAATCTATCTAGAGCCTCTTCAAAGTTGTAGCATTTTTCAGTTCATTGTTTTGGTTTTATGGCCTGCATCTTTACTGTTTTGGTTCACAGCAAGCAGTTAGTAGAAAGCTCTAAAAATCAACTGTACAATACCTGCCAAGCCCCGAACAGCATACACAAAGCAAAATATAGGCCATGTGCAATTGGAATTTATTTATAGGAGTTCTGACAGGACACTAAGTGTTGCTAAATCCTGATTTGTCTACAAAAGTACGTAACATCATGTTGTTCCAACTGAGCCCACTTCCAACCAGTAAGAAGAGTAAAGATAAAAACACAAATACAAAAATCTTTAATAGGAAATAACCAAATCTGTTCTAGCTTTGGATAACAGTTGTGTGCCCATGTAAAACCCAATTACTAACATTGAGAGTATGTTTTCTGGGCATTTAACTCCGTCTATCCATCTACAATCTGCAGGATGCCAACAGACACTTTTCATGAAGCAACCTCTCTTTCTGTGCCAAAGGTGATGTAATCAAGGTGAATAAGGCTTTCAGTGGCCGCGTCATGCTGCCAGGATACACTGCCAATCCACTGAATGCTACCATGGAGATCTCCAGTCTCCGTACCAACGACTCAGGCACTTACCACTGTCAGGTTGTCATGGGTAACAACTATGAGAGAGACACTGTGCCCCTGGTGGTCTCCGGTAAGTGCAGCAGCCACCGATGGAGATTTCATTGTGAGAAATGTTTAGTGCCACAACTCCCCTAAAGGAAAGATTTAAACTAAGCAGAAACACTGCTGACAGTCTGAGCAGCAGTAACACAAAAGGCTTTAAAATTCTTCTTTCAACTTAATAGATTTTTGGGATTTTATTGCAGCCCAGGCTTGTTGTTGTTGTTGTTGTTGTTGTTGTAGGACTGATAATGATAGCTTTAAAACAGGAGCACTGCCAACCCCTTTTCAGCTTTTTATATTTAATTAAACAATAATTACATTGATTTACCATATCAATATCATAATGAGTGACTTAATTAATGTAGCTTACTGCTCTCTGTTCTTGTGTTGATTTTGTTATCAAGTTTTCCACTTGAGTAATAGTAATTTGTTTAATTAAAGTGTTTGGACTGAATACCAATGATTTTACCGTGTGTTCATCTGTGCCATTTAAACTAAAACTCTCATAGTGTTAGATTGATCTGTTTCTGGCTACAATAAGACTATTAATTGATTACATCCCACCGATTTATTGATTTTAAACTAAAATGTTGTTTGTATAGCTCTGAAATAAATTCACAAACACAAACTCACCACCTGTCTCTGTGTCGGCACCGTGTAGGTGTGCTGTTTCACTACCAGGCTCCCAGCACCCGATACGCCCTCTCATTTACTGACGCTCAGCAGGCCTGCCAGGAAATCTCGGCTCAGATGGCCACGCCGGCCCAGCTGTGGGCTGCGTACTATGACGGCTTTGCCAGCTGTGCAGCTGGCTGGTTGGATGATCAGACAGTCCGGTTAGGAGGCTTTCAGTAACTTCCCTCTGCTTGTCACACCCTTGTAGTGTTGCAGTGAATGCAAATTGTTTTCTCTATTAAGTGATAAGTGACTAGAATGATAAAAGTCCAGCTTCTATTTTAATTGATTGTTTTTATTGGATACCAAGTCCAAAACCCAAAGATATATAATTTGCCAAGGAAATATTTCTACATTTTGGTTCCAAAGCTGGAACCTGTGAATGTCAGGCATTTTTGCTAAAATGAGTACTTTTTTGGAAATACAATTCTTTGCTTTCTTGCTGAGAGCTAGATGAGCAGATTGATTCAACTCTAATTTCTGTATCCTAAATATGATGCTACCACTTTAGCAACCACTTAGCATAGTTTAGCATGAAGACTGGAAACAGGAGGAAATGACTAGCCTTGCTCTTTCGTTTTCACACTTCAGTTTTTGTACCAGTTAAACAAATGAGATGTAAAGTTTGTAATGGTTTAGATGTGCCGTTAGGCTGTTTCTAGTCTTTTTTGCTAAGCTCAGCTAACTGGCTGCTGGCGGTAGCTTAATTTTGATCATGCAAACATGAGAGTGGTATCAATCTTCTCATCTAACTCTCAACAAGGAAAGTGAATAAGTGTATTATAAATGTCAAACTATTGCTTAAAAACGGACTTAGATAATTATCTAAATTATCAATCTACTAATTGATTAATCAACTACTCATTTCAACTCTGATTTATATGCCTCCTAATTCTCTAATATGCTCTTTGTTTTGTGTACTGTTTGTTCCCTCTCGGATAATCAATTAATATTCAGTTCTTGTTTTGTCACCTCATCTGCTTCAGATTCATGTTCTTTTTACCATTGTTGTTTCTTTGGTGTTAATTGTATTTAGATTTATTCTAATCTGTTGCCCTTTAAAAGAGAATGCAAATAAGAATTAATTCTTTACTGACATTTAAAGTCTTGATGTCAATAAACGCTTCGATTTGTCAGATAATGTTCATACAGCAAAATGTCCTCAAGACAATGCTACTTATTTACTATGATTAGTTAAAAAGAGGTTCCTTCCCATTTATGACTCCCACATGGTTGTTTCCACAGCTATTCTGTCCAGTTGCCAGAGCTTGGTTGCTATGGACACAAGGAGTACTCTGCTGGAGTGAGGAATTATGGGAAAAGGGACCCGAAAGAGCTGTTTGATGTGTACTGTTTTGCAAAAGAACTGGATGGTACACACACACACACACACACACACACACACATCAAAACCTGTCACTGCGTTTGCATCATATTCTGTAAAAGAATTAAAGGACAAGTCTGGCAGCTTTCTTTTCATTTTTAAAGTATTTTTCTTACTTTCAATAAATCTAGTGAAAAGACAAAAATAATTGCTATTGCAACAAATGTGTATTAATCTGCTACTGTAAGTACTCCCCAACAAATACACCAATCACACCTGTTTGAGTAACCTTTGCTAAAAACTGCAGTGCCCAGCTGTTTTAGAAAAATACTGGGATGTTTTTTAAAATGAAACTATACATCTGAGACCATTTTTTCAGATTTCAGATTTATGTCATCACCTGTGGCCAAAGGGCTTGGGGCTGGACAGGGCAGGAAAGTCAGAAAATATTCAGAGAAGGACTAATACATTGTTGATTTTGTCTTTTCGTTTGTTGAGAACAACAAAAATATAGAATATCACCAGCCTTATTATTTAAGTACCATTCAAATTAGACACTATTATTTTTTGTTTAAATTCAATTCAATTCAATTTTATTTATATAGCGCCATATCATAACAAAGTTATCTCAGGGCACTTATTGTTACAGTATTAAAC
Organism: Nannoperca obscura; assembly: GCA_036024295.1. Classification (NCBI taxonomy): domain Eukaryota; kingdom Metazoa; phylum Chordata; class Actinopteri; order Centrarchiformes; family Percichthyidae; genus Nannoperca; species Nannoperca obscura. The sequence continues at coordinate 19,846 of JAVQJL010025309.1, read as the reverse complement.
CCAAGTGTCTCCTGATCTTCTTGACAAGTCCCTGTCTCATGTCTCTCTCCTCCAGGTGAGGTGTTTCACTCATCAGTCCCAGGACGGCTGTCTCTGTCCTCAGCCTCAGACCGCTGTGTGTCCCTCGGGGGGCAGCTGGCCACAGTGGGGCAGCTTTATCTGGCCTGGAGGGCCGGCCTGGACAGCTGCGCCCCAGGCTGGTTGTCTGATGGCAGTGTTCGCTACCCGGTGACCTGGCTACGCCCGGACTGTGGAGGGAGCCAGCCGGGGGTCCGCACCATCACACCCAACAGCACTGCTAACAGCACCACAGCGCTATATGATGCTTACTGCTACAGAGGTATTGTACAATAAGAGGCTGCATTTGCATTCTAGATTTGTTTATGGAAAAGGAGTTAACTATTTATGGAGTAAGCAGTACTAAACATGCATATGGTGAAACTATTACATTCTATCAATATGTTTTATAATAAAATAATGGTTCATAACAATATTAAATTAAAAGAGGTGGATCAAAGATGATTACAAAAATTGATGACTACATATTGATATTACTGCTATCTCACTCCTAGCAGAAGTGCTGATATTGCTGTGGAAGCACTGAGTGCTATTAATGTAGTTACAGTGATAATAAATGTCATTGCCAGTGTTGTAGCTATGGCAACACTGATTTCTGATCCACATTCCCTGAGCCACTGTCATGTATCTGTGAAACTGCTGGACTGATAGAAGCAGTGGGAGGGAGAGTAAAAAAGGACAGGATGTGTTGAAGTTAAACATCTAGATGCTCAGCTTTTGTTCTCTCTTCTCTATGTTGACTGATATTGGCCAATTTCTACAAAGTTAAAACACAGTAAAGCTTCAAGACATACATCCATCCATAAATCCATCAGCAATTGCCATGTGAACAGCATATATCTCTTGTTTCCAAGGTAAAGTGGAGAATTCGGGTTCCATCTCTCAGATCTACACCTCCCTGTGGAAGCCCTGGAGCTACCTCTCAGGCTCAAGTGATGCTGACACTGCAGGGACAGACAGTCCCGACCTGACTACACAGCAAAACACCACTACCAGAGGTTTTACATCTTTCTATGATTAGCAGATCTGTAGTAGTGTGAACCAGCTAAATAATCCGAGTCAACCATCCAACCAGCAAAAACAAATGCCTAAGATTGAACATACAATAAACATGGCTTTTTTTTGCAAATACATCCTTGCAGGGTCCTCAGATGGCAGTGATGTTTCAACTTCAAACTGGACAGGATTGGTCGACCTAGAAGAGGAGGCCTCCCTTCACAGCACTGATGCTTGTAAGGCTGATTTCTAAGATTGAATTAATTATGTCTATTGATCACAAAAGAATGGGGATCAGTGCCTATAATCCAACTGATTGTGTCCACAGCCTCAGACCCCTGGTCCTCAGAGTCTTCAGGTTCATTCGTGACCCTCCACCAAATCCCAGGACAGAGCTTCTTTGACTGGGGAGAGCCACTGGAGCCTGGCCCAGACTCAGAGGAATTTCTTAGACCACCAGTCTACCCCACTCCTGCTGAGAAGAAGGTTGGTCTGGATTTAAGCTTTTATTTTCAGATTTTAAAAAACTGAAGTCACCGAACCAGCTACATTTCTGTCCATCCACTTGTTATTTTAGGCGATCTCAAAGATTGTGAAGTCCATTTGGAAGCCTTGGAACTACCTGGCGGGGACTGGAGATGAGGAAGGAACCCAAGCACTGAGTGGACACACAGAGGAAGTGACCACGAAAGTGACAGATGAGGAGTCAAATCCATCCAGGACATCATCACCAGGTGATTGGATAATCTACTGTTTCTAATGTGTGAACTAATATGGCCTATCATTTGGGATTCACCCACAGTGCTTATGTCCTTCTCTATAAAGAGAATAACAAAGGAAAAATGGAAACTCGAGAAGGGGGAAATATTTTTACGAAGATTTAATACTTTATTTATGGTGCTATCTCACCTCCATCCAAACAGTGTCCATCAACAACACTCTTACAAATCAAGAAAATTCAGTGCATCGACTTACATCTTTGAGTATATTAAATGTAGTACCTTTCCCAGTGTTTACATAATACAGTATATGTTACAATTAGCACCGTATGTAGTGTGGAATAGGGACACGGCTACAGGATTTGAGCTATAAACCAATCACAAGGCTTGATGGCAGTGTATGTTTATGTACAGTATTCTGAACATATTTCAGTTGAGGCACTAATGGGCTCAGGTCTTTATTGTTGGGGAAACATCAGCTGGGCAACACAACAGGATGCTGCATTAATTACAGCATAATGAAGCCCCTGGAATGATGTTCATTAGAGAAACACACAACTAATAAGGGGTAGAATTGGGAGAGTGGAGGCCTCGGAGCCTCAGCATGTGGTGAGGAGAGCGTGTCCAGCATCAACTCTTTCTCCTGCAGGAACACAAAAAGCTGGCTTGAAGACTGAAAACAAACTAAAGCCACACTGACCTTTCTCTGGAGCTCAGGCTGGAGCTCTTGCAGGGATCTGTAATGAGCTGTGATTGACACCAGGTGTGACAAGCTGCAGCTGTAGGCAATGGTCTCCATCACATTGGGATATAATGTAAATAATAAAAAAAACAAATCTGTTCTTTTAACTTTGACTTGTCATTGACCTCCATGTAAAATATTACAGTAATAATTTTATAATTTAAAACATAAAGGATAAAATTTAATACTAAAAGCATATAAGAATGTATCCAATTTCTTATATTTGCAGAGCAGCCAGAAACCTGCCAAGCAAGCACTGGAGTTAATGCCTAAAAAACCTTCTAGGTCTAAACAAAACAAAGTCAGATGAAAATCAAATAGTAACACAAACGCTAGTAAACAAACACTAACACAAACCAACAATAGTTTTCTATTCAGCTTTATGAGAAAGGTAATATGTATATTTGCTTTTCATAAATTGTAGCAATTTGGGAAGCAATTTTTACGAAAATGGCAGTGACATTTATTAAAAAGTCTTATTATTTAATCTGACAAGGCTTCAGATTAAGCATGTTTTTACTCCTTCACAAGCTCTTGAATTCATTCTGCAAGGTGTGTGGGTGTAAAACATGTTCTATCAGCTCCTCTACTAAACATTTTGAGACTTCAACCACTTCGGTAACACTTTATGCCAAGACCTAATGCCAAAACCACAGGAAATATCTACACAAAACATCTTTATAGTGTCTGTAAACTGGGAACAATTACGTTGTACATTGCGAGCCATACGCCGCATTTCCATTAATTCTTATCAGGGCTGCCAATCTGATATGTTTGGTTAGATTTAATAATTTAGAAACGTTTCTAATCAAAAAAGAGCTTTTTTTTTAAACCATTACAGTGTGAGGTTTAGAGCTGAGGCTATTTTGCTATTCTAATAAACTAATTAAAGGTGATTAAAAAGACTTAATTAAAAGATTAAGAAATGTGTTGTGGAGTGCAATAATATTGCTACCATAAACAAGAGATGCATGCTTGTTTTTGTGACTATAGATGTTTTCTGGCTTCCTAAATGATATGCATATGGGCAGTGGGATACTGTTACTTTAGGGAAATCATGTCTCCAAATGTCTCTCTTGAGCTGGATGCCCATTAGTAACACTGAGGCTCAGGCATCGTGGGTTGAAAACATCAGGTTTCCTTCAAACACAGCAGCTGATGAATAAAGAGTTAAATCCAACTCATCAACCTGTACTCCTCTTTCCCATGACTCAGGGGTCCAGCAGGTTGACAGGTTTTTATGTGCTGGCCGTGGGTGAAAGTGGTTTCCAAATGGCAGGCATCTCTGTTCAGTGTTTGTTGTAACTGTATTACAGAGTTGTTGATTCAATTTGGAGGCAATATGTGAGGCTGTGGTGGTCTTTAGTTTCGTTCTGTTTGCCCTGACTGTGTGTGTGTGTGTGTGTGTGTGTGTGTGTCCAGAGAGTCCAGATTTAGACCTTTACCCGTGTCCTTTTCATCTTCATGTAATTATGTATTTATGTCTTTTGCTTTACAGTGACTGTTATCTGTTCGTTAGCTGCAGTATTTTTTTTGCCACCGGTTTGTCTGCTCTTGCCATATATTTTCATGGATTTAAAAGATTTCTGATACCCACGTTAAATAATTTCACAGCTTTCAGACTGATGTCTTTGCAGAGCGAAGTTCAACAGTTCTGTCTCTATGCAGCACTGTTAGTTGCCTGATGCTGCATTCAGGTCATATGAGGTGGATGGTAGAAATGTTTTCACAAGCACAAATCAAGATGGCTGTATGATTGCAGAGTAGGCCGTTTATGTTATTAAATATTTATTCATTTAGAATGTAATTGCATCGAATGTTGGTTTATGTGAGGCTTACATAATCAGTTGCCCTTCCAGCCACTTCCGTATTGTTAAGCATTTTCTTTGTAGTTATGACTTGGATGTTGACATGAATAGCATTTACAAGTCAACAAACTGGTAATTACCGTAACTCTGATAGGACATGAACGTCTTTTAGACCTTTCAAACAAGCAACCTCTGCCTCACTGCGTTTGTAAATGTAGTAGCACAGTGTCTCCAAAACGTATATACAGTGTTCTGTATATGTATATATATTTATTAATTCATGTGACAATAATGTTTAACATACTGTAGAGGGGAATGTGTTTCTTCATACAGGTTTTCTTGCTAGCAATGGTGCTGGCAGTAATACAGAAAAACTGACAGATAGCTCAAACAGCTTAGAAGTGTTTGTTTTGTCTCCCTTGGCAAAGCAGAGAGAATCCATAAGATGATTTTACTTTGTCCATCACTCTAGGCTTTGTCTTTTACACTATTCTCTCTGTCTGCCATAATTGTGCTCTTGACTCCCCCTGTTCTTTTGTTTTTGTTTGTTTTGTTCTGCAGGTTTGTTTACTTGGGGAAGTTCATGGTTCAGTGGTCCCTCGACGGAAAACTCAACTTCAGCGAGTGAAGAATCACCCACTCGTCTGGCATCTACTTTGCCTGCCTCCGGTAACTCTATGACTACAGAGAGCACCAAAAGCTGGGAGACTTCAGAGATGCACGAGCCCATCGCCTCCAGCTCCGCATCCGAAATCACCTCAGCAGGCGGGGAAACCTGGGTCCGCGTTGAAGCGGAGACCACAACCTGGCCGAGTGACAAGAGGGAGGAGACGGTGACCTCTAGAGCCAGTGGTAGAGGAGGCAGAGGAAGGGGGAAGAAAAACAGAGGGGAGGACAGGAGCAGAGGAGAAGAGAAGGGGAGAGGAGAGGATAAGGGGAAAGGAGAAGACGAGGGGAGTGGACAAATCACCGGTGCGGAAGCAAAGGGGGAGATACAAGTTTCACGTCGACCAGTTGGAACAAGTAAACCAAGAGAAAGATCCAGAGAAAGATCTAGAGATAGGGGCCACAGGAAGGGGCAGTCCACCACTACCACAACTACCACTACCACTGCTAGTCCTCTGGAGCTCACAGCCATGACCACAACTGGATCAGAAAGCACCGACGTATCTATGTCTGAATCCCTGTCCACCTCATCAGTAGAAACACCATTGCCATCAATCTCACCAGATCCACACCAGTCCTCCTCCTCATCTGTCACTGCGTCCATGTCCCCATCTCAATCCCTGTTTGAATCCCAATATCCTTCCCCATCGCCGTCTCTTCCACCTTCCTCCTCCCCATCTCCATCACCTTCCTCACCTTCTTCTCCATCACCTTCCTCACCTCCATCTCCATCACCTTCCTCACCTTCTTCTCCATCACCTTCCTCACCTCCATCCAATTCCCAAGACTCATCCCTCTCACCGTCACCCTCCCATTCACCATCTCAACCAACAGTCGGATCAGGAGAACCAGCTCCATCCCCTCACTCAGACAACCAGAGCAGCTCCACTACCCCCCTGACATCTCTTAAGTGGGTCCCAGTGGTGAAAGCAGTTGTGAACAGCTCTCTGGATTATCCTACATTACTGTCAGGAACCCCAGATGAGGAGGAGCCCGCTTGGTCTCACGCTGTCGGCTCAGGGGCCCCATTACCTGGCAACATGGAGGAGGAGAGCAACAGAGGAGGAGTCAACATCAGTACCATAACTCTCAGCCCAACAGGTTAGCATTGTATCCTATTAGCAGGCTTTACTCCATTTTATAAGTGCATCCATGTATCTGTATATTATTAATTTTATTATAATAATTTTTTTAACTTTTTTATTATTTTATTCCACAGAAAGCAGAATTTTGATATGATAGCCTTAAAGGGTGCTTCTGAGTTATTACAACTTGATTCTTATTTTTGTAGTTTTGACCATCATTTCTATTAGGAATAGTTAGAAAGTTAAAAAAAAGTCAGATAGGGCAGGAAACACGAGCAGTCAGATGATCATTCAGATTTTACACAAACCTCCGGGGTTGGCCAAACTTATTTGGAAGAGGAAAACAAAGGGAACTAAAATAAAATCCAAAGTGTCATTTGTAATCATGGTCACAGTTTACTTTATGGTACAACTGTAACCAATTGTACTCTGTATTTAGCACAGCATAGCACAGGTTTTCTGTGCTATTAGGGATTATTACTGACATTTCAGGTATTCTAGATAAACAGTTGACTCCTCACACTCACATTACTTAGTGTCACACAACGGTAATGTGTCTGCCCATTACATTCGTAGCTAGAGACAGTAGCGGCTTAGCTTAGTCCAAAAGTAACAAAATCTGCTTGTCTGAAGCTCTAAAGCTCACAATTTAACAAACTGAAGTGTAGAACAACAATTTACCATTTTATGGAGGGTTATGTGCCGGACTATTACTTGGCTGAGAGCAGTTGCCGGGCACCCATCTAAGACTGCAGGGAATCATGCTCCTGGCCAAACAATAGTTTGGCATATAACCTCACGTTAGTCTTTGTAATGTTGTTTCAAAGCATCATTGATGAAGCTCTGCTGAGTAACAGAAAGTAATGTGGGGAGTAATGTCTGCATATCTCAATAATTACTGGTAAGAACGCTGTTATCATAACTGACAGAAATGAAGGCAGACGAAAAGACCCAGGTTGTAAAAAAAATAGAACTATCATTTGAGATTGCCTTTTCATTTCCTCCCCTGACCTCACCATTGGCATAGTTATTCAGAACATTCTGTGTTATTCTCTGGCTGCATACCTTTTATTCCCTCCAGAGGCAGAGTACACAATCTGTTGATTAAGTCTTCAGCACGGTGTATCTCAGTGAAGCTCCTGGGTGGCCACCTGGTTCACTACTTATTTTTTGCTTGATAATTAGAGCTCATAGAGAAAACATCCTATCAGCCAGTGTTTGAAAGCCCCACGGGCATCATGCTATCACACATTTCTATGGTGATTTATTTTGCTTTGAAAGCGGCTCATGTCTGCGGCAGACATGGCTGAGCTGCCTGCTTGGGGTGTGAGGAGTCTCCGGATGGAAAACAGCTGTAAACTGTATCGACAAGAAGCAGAGGGCAACCATCTGATCTGCCGGTGTACAGTATGAGGGTTGATTGATTGACTGAGACCCTGAAATCATGCAGGCAGAAGGCCATGAACACACAAGTACACAGTGATATCTTGTTACATAAACAGAAGAGGGGGGGGTAAATGTGCTCTGCTCCAGTTCAGTCCCTTGTGGTTGGGTTTCATGGCAGTGGTCAGTATTTTCTCTCCTGACTGGATCACGGAGCACTTTATCAGTCAGTTCAATCAAGAGAGAGGGAAGAAAAAAAAGAAGCCTCAGATTGAATTCAAAACATTCTCAAACACAAACGCACACATGCAGACACACAAGGATGCACGCTGCACCAACACACAATGAAATCAGCTTTCTCACTATTGTCTGATCTTTTCAAGCTGATTTTTATCACACCATCATTTTGTAACATCCATTCTTTGTTTCCACCTTTTTCTTCGTGCTCAGAAATGCCAATGCCGTCTGTGAGGTCTAAAAAGCTTATCCGGAAATCATATTTCTAAAGTAAACCATATTTCCAATATGTCTGTGGCTGTGATTACTCGAAGCCAAGGCTATGTGCGATGTGTGGATTAATACTTTGAGGTATCTCAGCGTTGCCGCTGCAAAGTATTATCCCCTTACTGTCCTATCTCTGTAAACTTGTTAGTTGGATTTTGCTGTAGCCAGCTTATTGTTGTTGTTTGTGCCGGTGCTGTCAGCCGCTGTGCAGAGCGAGGGACAGTCCACTCTGTCAGCTCCTTCTACAGCCTATTGATTTTTTTGCACCACTCGCTTTAATGAACGGCCAATCGGACAGGGTTTATCTTTCACACGTACACATGGGCACACGCACACACACACACATAATGTAGTAAATCTGCTTGTCAGTTGATATTTGTCAAGGCGTGACATGACCTTGACTGATGCAGAGGGTGCAAGTGCACTTCGCCCTGGACTGATGCACGTTAAATGAAATGCATGGATGGTTTTAGCACCTCGCTTCAGCAGAATTCAAACCACGAGCAGAGGATTTGCTTGCAAAACTTAACATAAATCTATAGAGCTGGTGCTATTGAGAAATCTTGCTCTGTACTGGAGCCCTTGTGATTGAAAACCCTCCGTTTTTTCTTTGTCCCTGAAATTTTTTTTGTCCCTGCTGAAACACAGCAGCCGACATGATGATTATTCAAAGGATGTGAGCTTGAGATGTCTGCTTCTGTTTAGTTATTGGACATGATCAGCTTCAAGGCTAATCATAGCCAAGATATTGATTTTCTCTCATTGTACCGTGTAAACACAAACACACAAACCTACACACACGCACACACATACTGTCAACCTCACACACCACTCCCCCCCTAAGCAGTCCTCAGTGTCAAAGAGAGATGGCAGAACAAAGACTCTCACAGCCGAGCTTTTGCGGCCAGGATGAACGAGTGGTGGTTTTCAAAGACTTTAAGTTGCTATAATGAGCGACTCAGGGGAGAAACACGTGGTAGTGTGTCAATTGATATGGAAATTTGTTATTGTGCAAGGAGACCACACACACGCACACATTTAGGGGGTGAATGGCGGTGCTGAGGCGCTCAGCGGGAGGTCTGCTCATTTCTGTTGAGGATGGCTAATGTCTGAAGTTCTCACGCTGCCCACTACGCCCGGTGGAGTGAGCCAAGGCCTCGCTTTCCATATGGTAACCATGACAACTCACTGGCTGTGAGTGGATGGCTAGGCTGAGGCTCTCTGGCTTCTGATCCCTTTGAGAAGAGACAGAGTGTGAAATAGATATGCGTGTGTAGTAACCACTGGTTTTGGCTGAGCCGCAGTGTTGGAAAATTAGGGTGCCATGTTTTTACTGAGTAATACAGAGATTTTGTATTTATCTGAAATCCAAGCAGTTGTAAGGGAAACTGTGTTGAAGCCATTCAACTTAACAGCATCACCATGAAAGTGAATATTTTAAGCTTTATTGAGCTTAGATACACATGTTTTAGTCAAAATAAACATTCTCCTATACAGTATCACTAATAAACTCCTATTTTCAAATCCCTAAATTCCTCCTCCACCCCCCATCCGTCTGTCTCTTTTAGTCGAGGTGGAGCCCTGCGTGACAAACCCGTGTCTGCATGGAGGAAAGTGCCTTCCTCAGGGAACGGGCTACAGCTGCTACTGCCCACAAGGATACGCTGGGGAGAACTGTGAGATTGGTGAGTGATGCTTACACACACACACACAAACGCGCACACACACACACACACACACACACACACACACGCACACGCTGTCTGTACATATTGATCTAAGGCTCTCCAACAACGATTGGCAGGTCAAAGGGCAAGCTGTGAGTCGAGAGGAGGATGAATGAAGGCTGGGGTCAAAGGTTAGGCTCAGACTGATAGAGTACGGAGATGTTAATGGTCCATCAAGGTCAAACTATTGATAGCTATCACAGCCAAGGTTTTAATTTTTGTACAAACCAAATTCCTGACTAAAGTACAGTAGTTTCAGGTAGCAAAGAAAAAAACAAGATCTACTTACAGTCACCTGAAGTTTTAAGCGGAATTGATTTATTTTCTCTGCAAAAATACCTAAACGTTTTGGAATCAAGTCGAGGCCTCTCTTGGTATCGTCATGGCAAAAAAATAATTTAATGGCGGAAATCCTAGATTCGAATCAGCACCAAACGCAAATCAATTGTTCCTCCCCTGAAGGCCTTCGTGCCCTCTGAACTTCATAGAAATCCATTCATAGGATTTTTTGATATGCTGCTGACAGAAAAAGCAACTAACAGCAGAAAAAACTAACTCATTAGGCAGGTATAAAGATGGCTGATCCCTTGTTTGTGATTACACCTTTAGAGGTTAGAGATAAGATACATTTTACTACAGGAGGGATCAGGCCAGGGCCAGCAGGCTGCCATGTTGCACAAAACCAAATTCCTGATCAGTTCATCTTCATCTACATGTAATTTCCTCTCTCTCTCTTTCTTTATGATCTCCCTTGTGATTTTCCTATTTCCTATTGGTTTGGCTGTAGCATGGTATGGTCAGGTCTAAATTATGCCACTGCATAGAAATGTGTCTGTATTATTCTGTAGGGGTATTAGAGAGCCAGAAATGATTTTGTGTCTTCAAGGTAACAATAAACATTGTTACTTTGATTATTGGGTGAGCTCCAAAATGTGAGACGCTTGATCTCCTTATTGGATAGTTGATAATGTAGAGCCATACAGGAAATGAGGGGAGACAGAGGAGTGGGGTACTGTATGACATACAACAAAGGTCCCCGACCAGAATTGATCCACAGACTTTAACCATTTGGCTACCAGTCAACCCACCGCACTCCATTGAAGTGGGTTTCCCTCTCCTTGCCTCTGCACGAGCGTCACACTGGCAGCAAAGTCTACCACTCACAAAACTCCTTCTCATTCCCTTTCCCCTGCCATTTCTTGTTTAAATCATTGACCCTGATTTAAAGACCCTAAACACCCATGACACTGTTTTCACTTACTTCACCCGATTAGACCTTGTCTCAGGACTGTGTTTGATAGGCCTTTTTCACACAACACATTGTTAATGTTGTTAGGTATACCTGTACTTTTCCTACAGTGACAATTCAAAATGTCGGCCTATTGATTTTTAAAACATTTAATTCACTGGATAATCCAATAGACATGTGTAACTGTACAGTGATTGACGGTTTTATCTATCCATACCTTCCTCCAACTTTTAAATCAAACTGACCCCTAATTCAAGTTTCCTCTACGTCCCAAAGCAGACACCTGCACAGAGGTACTACACTTTGACATGCCGGTATAAATCTGCATTAAGAGTCCTAATATGTTTCTTAACATGTGCTCAGCTCATTAAACAGACATTCCTCAAGGAAGCGATCACTTAATGATTAAATGAACAATATACAGTAACATACTTATCTGTATTCACAGTTTCACATTCGAGGTGTGAACCACTTAATACTTACTGAGTGCCAAGTTTTGTCTGTTAAGTGTCACAGAAGTTTGGATGGACGGACAGACTGACAGACAGACAATCAAACTGATAGCCAGCAGCTGTATGCTGGAAGGCTTTGTTATGGATTTGCAGAATTTGCAGTATTATCTCTCTGAGGAGCAGCTTCCCCTCTGCATAATGGATGAGGGACAAGCGGATCAGACTTTTATACTGAACAACAAAGAGCTGGGCTGATTTTAATGGGGAGGAAGTTGGTGGTGTGTGTTTAACTATGAACTAGCACATCCAGAGGTCAGTCAAGGTCACGCCAGTCATATTTAGCTTGGGGGATCTCATATTTATATGAAAGTTTAAAAAATTGGACGCACATTCATTTTTATGAAGAGTCTGAAGTTTGAGTAACTAGATTTTCTCAGAGGAACAATTTTCTCCAGTACTGACAAAAGAAAATAATTTTACTTTGAAAAGGAAATCCAGCCCCTGGACTTTTTGGGTGACAACAATAATGTGTGATTTTCAGATGAATTTTCTCATGCCTAAACATTTGGAGATTGTCTCACAATTTGAATCTAAGTGTCAGGCTGAGTTGCATCCACACTGTTTCAATTTAAGTTTGGTACATTTATGTTTAAAATACCTACATGTTTTTGTATGGTTTCATAGTTTAGTCACTTTAAAAGAGATATTCCTGATACTACCAAAGTAAGCCATCTCCAAATTCGACAAGCTGTCAAAGAACATTATTTCTTCAAAAAGAAATGCGACATTTGAAAAATTCTCAGACTACTATGTTCTCAAATTTCTGTTTGATCTTACAAACAGCACTATTTGATTGATCACAACTTCGAGCCTTTTGGAAGAGCAAGAAATTGTACAAGAAAACACATTAGCAAAAATCTCTGATTTCAGTTCCTATATTTGTTCATATAAAAGCTTAATGCATCTTTAAAGAGCTGTCATCTTTAATAAACAGCTGCTGCTGTGAAATTAAAGTTAGAACAAACCTCAAACATTGTGAAGCTACAGCAAAAACTAAAGTTAAAGCTGGGGAAATTGGATTTTAAATAAAGATTCCAAAACAATCTTACTTATTTTCACATTAGTACTCTGCCACATACTTTATTCATAAACTATAATATTAGTCCAGATTAAGAATAAATCCTTGCTATAGCAACCACCCCTCAGTGTGTCTAGTGACAACAGCCTGAAATGAAAGTCTTGTGTAAAGCTAAAGGTCATTCTTGTTTGATCTGTCTCACACATTTAGCTCTTTACAGCCACTGACCTTTTTCAGTGTTGATCTCTTTGATTGGAACTAAGTAACCCTTGTACCGTGTAAAGGACTCTAAGGACATACTCTGAGGTAAATTTGAACATATAAGTAGCTTTCTTTTTGCACTCTTGCTGTGAGTTTTAATAGATGTCTGCAGTCCTAGGATATGTCTTTTATTCTCGGTCTAAAAACCCCCACAGTGGTAAAAGAGGATTACATGCCCTCCATTTACAATGATAAAGTGATACTTTATTGATCCCCGTAGAGAAATGTTCCTTTTTCTTGTGTTTTTTGTCCACAGAGAGGTTAGAGAGCACAGTAGCACAGCAGCCCTGAAGCTTTTAGGGTATCTGTTGTTGATTAAGTCCTCTTCAGCAGTGTGGATAGCTGCCAAAATGATGGCTTGGAGCCATATCCTCTGGTCATGTTCAGCCTCTCTGCTGTCTAGTCCACCAAGTTTATTTCTGTACTTTAACTGCTTTAAAGGGAAAGCCATGCAACATGCAGCTAGCTGTTTCTCCCTTTCGCAAATGGAGACAACGGACAAGAAACAAAAGTATGTCGTTTAGAAATACATCAAGTCAACCTTAAAGTTTAACTACACACTCAAATTCAGCTAGAACCCTCTCTCCAAGCATATTTAAAAATTGCAATGAGAGGGAACGACTGTAGGAGGCGTGACCTTGTGGCTACGTAGTGTGTTTGTAAGAAGACACGAGGGACACTGACATTGATAGAATGTATATTTACAAGCATTTATTTAACAAAGGTAAAACACACACAAGGAATCTAACTAAACATGTATTTATGTCCAAAAGGTTAGTTCTCAAGATTATAATATGAATTGTACTTTTTGTCAGAAAGGCTACTGTATTCATCACTTCTGGATAATATCAACAATCATATATTATAATGTGAATACAGTCATTTTCCCTTTACTGTGAACATAACGTGTTAACGCTTCATTTTCTGTTGCATTAATGCATCAGTTTCACTTTTCTTTCTGTTTGTAGTGATAACAGATATCTTAACTTAGCTACACAGTAACCAATAATCATTTTGTCTTTAGTTAAACAGTATAATGTCAACAACTTACATTTTTACCAATGAAACCAGTTCTGGATCTTTGGTAGGGACGTTGTTGGATGAGGTCTTGTTTGATTCTTGGAGGAAAGCGGTTGGATTTTTGTTAGAAAGATTTCCTCCCAAGTCAAACTTTTCCCATGTGCAGACGGTACAGGGCTGATTTTAAAGTGTAGATGGCGTGTTGAGCCATTTTCAATCCATGAAATGCAGATTTCTATACATTTTGGAAGACTGTCCATGTCAGTATTAACACCAGCATTAATGTGTTTCATCATAGTACAGAAATATAATTTAGGTTACACTTCATAAAAAAAAGGGTTTAAATGTGCAGTACCTCATTAAGCTCTGTAAAGAAGGATGTAATAATAACACTTCCTCTGGGAAAAAATTAGGACAAATAAGGGAAAGGGGATTGGACTGTCTGTGTTCTCCTCATATCCTGTTTAAATTATGATATGTACTCACCAACGTGGACACATTTCACTGTCTAAACCAGGACCTATGATCAAATCTTCTTATCAGTGCTTGAACAGAATGAAATGCCCACGTAGTTTTTTTTCTCTTCACTCTTCAAAATCTCTTCAAGCAGAATGCTTTCTTTGAATTTGAACCCTAATGAAATCTGTCTTTGCTGCTTTTTCTTTCTCACAGATGTTGATGACTGCCAGTCCGAGCCCTGTGAAAATGGAGGCACTTGCATCGACAAGATTGATTCATTCCTCTGCCTTTGCCTGCCCAGCTATGGAGGAGACACATGTGAGAAAGGTGAGAGTGAGAAAACTGCACACGTACAAATGGATGAAGAACATTTGTACTCCAAGCAATGTGAGGGGAATTATTATTATTATTATTATTAATTATTATTATCCTATGAAATGTTATTGGACCAACAAATTCAGTACATTGTTGTGTGTGCAACCACAGTGGTGAACTTGCTACGTGTACCAGTCATCTGATAGTAGCAGCAAAAGGTTTGTCGCAAACTGTGCTATTGGAAGCAATCCTGATCAGTGTGCAGCGTCTGTTACAGCTACATGTCATGACACAATTTCCCAAAGACGCATCTCTGTGCAGTTATCAGAGAGTGTATCTGTGTGTGTCACAGGGCTGCAGCGTGACTGATACTGACTGAAGCTCCTGCAGGCACAACAATATACACACTGTTTTCCAATCATCCGATAGTATTTGCATGGTTTTTTCACTCAGCACCCTACATACATGCAGACATTGCCATATGTCTGTGTGGTGGATGACACGAATGAAAAGGACAGCTATGATGTGTTTGGTGCGAGAAGAATATTGTTTCTGTGGTTAGAAATCATTGCCGTACCTGCTATGTATTGCGTCTAGTTTAAAGGTGCCCTGTGGAGTTTTCCTGTTAACAAACAAAAATGATGTTACAGTCACTGTTCCTTGAGGTGTTCTTAAGTTTAAACAAACATGTTGAATGCATTTCCTGTGAAAACACTTGCAAGGCAGATTTAATGTTTAAAATCCTGCTTTGTTTAGACCCGTGTTTGCTGGCTTCTTTTTCCATGTTTTTATTTGTGGATAGCCAAGCTTCTTTTTGTGTTACCGCTACCAGCTGTCAGAAACATTGTGTTAAACCAGAGACAGGAATGTGTATTGTGGGCTAGCACATGTGCATGGGTATGAGCATAAAAACTAAAACAAAATAGCGCTAATAGTGGTCAAAAAACTCCACAGGGTACCTTTAAGTATAAACAATTGTTGATAATATATTGTTGTATTATTTTTAAATAGACCTATAGTAATAGAGTAATTGTTGTTAAGGATCTAAATGAAGCATGCAACCAAACTTTATTTATATAGTGCTTTTCAGAACAATAAAAGATAAAGATAAAAAGTGCTTCGTAAGATAAAGAAAATGGGAAAGAGAGAAATAACAAAGACAACAAAGACAATATATAAAAACAAGCAGAAGTAAGTGGACAGCCCACAAAATAAAATGTATAAAATTAAATAAACTCCAAAGAAAACAAATGGGTTTAAGATGATTTAAGAAATCATGGAAAGCATGGGAAAAACGCTTATTCACTGCCTGCCAATGAATAATGTGTTGGTGAGCTTTAGAAACAAGCCAGCGAAAACAAGCAGGTTGATTGCTTTGTTACTAAATCTAAACCAGGCTAATCTAGCAACGAATTGACAGAAATACTGTCAGAAATAGGCAAATTAGGATTAGTGATATGTTATCAAAGACGTGCACGACGGTAATAAACCCACAAATACAGAGTCTGCAGTTCATAATACAACGAAAATGAGGCGTATGTGTGTGTGTGTGTGTGTGTGTGTGTGTAGGTGGCACTAATCGTCCCTCATACCACACACCCAAACCCATGTGCACACACTTACACAAGCGCTGATTCATCACCTCACTGGTTAGAGCCACCTTCAGCTCCTGATCTGTCCTCCTTTTGTGTGCGTGTGTGTGTGTGTGTGTGTGTGTGTGGGCTGTGCACTAGTAGTAATGAGAATTAATGAATATCTAACCTTTGCAGTTATAAATGAATCCACAGGCCTTGGTGTTATTAATGAATACTAATAGTGCAGAGAGGGCCACATGTGCTGTGAATTGAAAACAAGCCTGTATAATTACAGTCACTTATTTAGCCTCTTAAGATGCCTCAGTCATATATTTTCTCTTTATTTGCCAAATAAGATATAAAACTCAGTAAAAAAGCATCCTCTTTCCTCCCATCTCATACAGACTACTTTATCTTACTTCGTGTTCATGCTCTCCCGTCTCTATTAAGAAATTATTTTAGTGTCTCTCATTTCAACCTCCTCCTTTCTCTTCATCTTTACAGACATAGAAGGTTGCGAGCACGGTTGGAGGAAGTTCCACGGCCACTGCTACAGGTAGGAATGATGAAAATCTGGCTGTGCCATATATATATATACTATCACAATATATTTACCTGCACCCACAGGTGCCTCATCTATCTGCATTACTCTTTTACACCCTGGAGTTATCTGTGACATACTTACCGCAGTGCTCTGTACCATTTAAACTTGTCTGGCAGCATATATGAAATATGTCTTTTCATATCCACTTTTACTGCGTTGTCCCACAGGTACTTCACCCACAGACACACCTGGGAGGATGCAGAGAAAGACTGCAGAGAGCATAGTGCCCACCTCAGTAGCATCATTTCTGCTACTGAGCAAGAGTTTATCAATGGTATGTGTGTATTTCTGTGGGTTTACTTTGGCTTTATTCTGTCATAACCTACATGCAAAACTAAAACTAAAATGAAAGACAGAAATTAAAACAAAGTATCAATATCATACAGCAAATGCATGGTATTATGCATAAAATTAAAGGAAACACAAGTAAAAGTTAATATAGTTTATTTCCATAGTATTCCTGAACCAAGACAAGGAAGAAAGTCACAAATAAAACTATGCACAAATGAAATGAGTAAAAAATTGTGGAATAAATAAGACAGAGAAGAACAGGCAGACTGATAGAGTGTAAAACAGATTTGAAAATTGTATCATATATGTGTTTAAGTTTGTGTAGATATCAGAGTATCAATGTTGTACTGTTGTTCTTTATAGGTATGGGTCATGACAACGCCTGGATTGGACTGAATGACCGCACAGTGGAGGAGGACTTTCAGTGGACCGATGGCAACGATCTGGTCAGTGATCAGTTTTAAATTGTGCTGCCAACTTCCGTTTTAAAAGCCCCAGAAAACCTTAAAATCTTGAATGCTAAAGCTTAAAGCTAACATTTTGAAAAATACATCCTCAGCTATTGATTAAAGGTTTAACATTGATTGTTGATGGTTTAACACTTCTACGTCAGATCATCTGCTTCATCAGGGCTGTATGGCTGTGGCTTGATCAGATTTGATAGAGTTTTTACAAAAGAACTAACATCAGCAGACAATCCCACAATTGCCATCAGATTGCCATCAAGCTTTGATTCAGATGCTGCTAAATCCTAATTGGTGGGCAGAAGTACGTGACATCACCTTATTCCAGGTGAGCCCTGCCCACTTCAAAGATTGGGGATTCCCAGTCTTACATACGGCACTGATAAATGAAAGCAAATGCAGATAAACTCGGTTGTCTGCTGTTGTGCAGGTATATGAGAACTGGAGGGAGAGCCAGCCGGATAACTTCTTTGCAGGAGGGGAGGACTGCGTGGTGACCATTGCCCATGAGGATGGCAAGTGGAACGACGTACCCTGCAACTACAACCTGCCCTACATCTGCAAGAAAGGCACAGGTAGCCTACTGTAATACTGCCGGACTGAAAGTAACCAAACTGTTCACAGAAGACAGTGACTTGCTGTCTCGCCCTGTTTTCTCATTTAGGTTCAATATGACTCACTAAATAAAAGCTTTAACAATTCAGGAGAAGAGATTTTTGCTGTGCTCATACAATTTGGTTGCTTGTGCATTATCGCTGACCAGCTGGCCACCTGTTAGTCATCAGTGCTCATCATCAGTTCTCAAGCTCTTTATGTACACAGATTTCTTTCTTGCACAGCATCAGTGGTTGGTCAGACTTCAGTAGCTGTTTCATACCGCTTGCACTTTCTCTCCATTAAAGGTCACAGCTGCAGCAGATGCTCCAAAAATTGACGACAAACACAAACTTAAGTGAAGATTGTGATTCAGTCTCAAACCTGTATTGATTTTGGAGAGCAATATCAATCTCAATCTTCCTCTTATTGCCATCTCTCTCTTTCTCCTCTGGGGTCACTTACACGTGTCCAGAAAGCAGAACTGTAGTTGCACTTATTGCCAATTACTGCCTTGCTCACAGATATGATCTGAAAATCGTCTGAGCCCCTTTGTCTGGTTTTCCTAATACTCACACGCACTTTCCCTCTGTGACCCGACTCACCCGACCTGAATGTGAACACAGTAGCGAGATCTTGTGGGATCTGGTGCAAAGAAAGCTAAAGATGAGGGACACACTGAAGAAACGGAGGATGGTCAGGAGGAGTTAGAAAAGGAAAGCTGGAGGAGAACAGGGAGGAAAGATGAAATTGTTTGAGAGTGCTTGTTTGTCTGGCTGTGGTCTCACGGCTCTGTGGTTTGGCTGGACTCCCTGTCCACTGCAGAGACACATTACCTCCTTCTGGCCGGCCACAGCTCTGCTCAACACTCAGAAACAGCAACAAGTCTGCCATCTAGAGGCAAAACACACCTGCAATATTGTGCCTAGAACATTGAATATGGTGAACAATATGGGCAGTGTGTGTGTCTCGTGCTGTATTACTATTTTGTACTTAACAGATGCATAATACGTATAAGTTGAGACTATTATACTGTGTCATCATGGAGGAGGTCATACATGAAGTAATGTTGGTAGAATTTGGCACCGTATACGACTGTGGATGTGACTGTGTAGATACTGGATATATATACCAACCTTTATCTGTTTGATTTATGTGGTTTCATTTAATTATTTCCGGCAGTGTTGTGCGGCACCCCGCCTGCAGTGGAGAACGCCCATTTGATAGGTCGGCGGAGGTCACACTACGACATCCACGCAGTGGTACGCTACCAGTGCTCTGAAGGCTTTTTCCAGCGTCACATCCCCACCGCTCGCTGCCGGGCCGACGGGAGCTGGGAGAGACCCAGGATCATCTGCACAAAGTGTGAGTGTTGTCTATTGTCTGTTTTTATACCCATGTCATGTATGTGGAGGTAATACAAAGTAAAGCTTTTCTCTTAATCTCTTAATTAATAAGTTAATTAACAGTATTATTCATTGATGTAATTAGTTGTTTTTTTTTAATCAATTCGAATAAATTTTTTAATCATCTGATAACCTTTTACTGCCTTGTGTCGTTTTAGAGGCACCATAGTTATGTCTTGTGTTTATTTTTACCTTTTTATTTTATTGGGTTTTTTTTGTCCTCTTTCTATTCGAAGAGTCTGCAGATACATTTATATATATATATAAATATATATACACTACCGTTCAAAAGTTTGGGGTCACATTGAAATGTCCTTATTTTTGAAGGAAAAGCACTGTACTTTTCAATGAAGATGACTTTAAACTAGTCT